>PVLA01001552.1:0-212588 GCA_004027455.1 Hydrochoerus hydrochaeris | reverse complement strand
TTATCCTGTTTAATTTTGTTAGGTTTTATTGTCTTTAAAATAAAATAAAGGTGTCGTCCTTGCATATAACCCACTCATATCCATCTGTGTACTTTAAATCATTTGTAGATTATTTATAATATTTAGAACAATATAAATACTATATGTAATTATACTATATTTTTCAGAGAATAATGACAAGGAAAAGAGTCTTTCTGCATTCAGTATAAGAACAAATTCTTAAAAATATTTTTTATCTATACTTGGTTGAATCTATGGGATGCACAATTTACAGATCTATAGGGCTAATTGTAATTGCTTTATTTTTATTTATCTAATATTATATCATAATAACAATTGATCTATTAATATAATGACATAGCATTAAAAAATCTCTTTCTTAGATTTACTGTAAGAAATTCATCTCCTTTCCTTAAGTCTCAACCCTCACATCTTCGTAGCTCATTACAAGTCTAAGTAAAATCAATAATCCATTACCTCTGTTTAAAGAGTTCTGTCCAGGCCAGATTTGGCTCTCATGAATACTCAATTCCCTTGCCCTGCAAAGAAGCAGGAGAAAGGCCAAGGGTTGTGGCTTTGCTGAGGTTCCTGTCATCAAGTCCTGCTGCCATGAAGATTTCACCAGTGTCATTGGAGAAGGCAGGAGGTCACAGTCACTCCTTTGTAAATCTCGTTGTAAGGTGTGGCTGTGGCCACTGAGGGAGTGGACAGGGTACTAGTGAAGTTCTCCCTTCCTCATAATTTTCCTTTCTACATTTCAGTTTCGAGCAGTGACTATGGTCCAAAAATAATGGAAAATTCCAGAAATAAGCAATTCACATGTTTTAAGTTATGTCCTATTCTAAATAGAACCTTGAAATTTTGCACTGTCCAGTTCTGTCCTATAGGGATGTCAATGACCCCTTTGTCTGGCATAGTCACTCTGTGTATGCTGCTAGCTCTCAGTCACTTTGTAGCCCTGTAAGTTTGACAGTTGTCAGATCTACTATCCTGTAACATAGCACTTAGGTTCCAGTAACACTGGTTGTATTTACTAATGGCCCTGAGCTGGAAGAGTGGTGACGTGGGTGATTCAGACACACCAAAGAGAATCTGGGAAGCTCTTCCGTTATGTGAAAAGGCAAAGTTATAAATTTAAAGACAGAAAAAATAGTAAGCTGAGGTTGCTAGGATCTAAGGTAAGAATGAATATTCATGACGTTGAAAAGAAGGAAAATGAAATCTGTGCTAGTTTTCCTGATGTACCTCTAACTGCAAAAGTTTTGGCCAGTGCACAATAAGTGCTTAGTTAAGATGGAACAGGCAGAAAATGTGTGTGTGAACTACTGGTGGTTTTAAGCAACCATGGGGGACCTTGGGACTTATTCCCTTCAGTTAAGGAAGGACTACTGCACTGCTTTTGGATGGCAACAAAAACTTTGGGCTAAAACAATATCAGAAAAGAGAGTAACAGCCTCTAAATAATTACCAACATGGCAATTCTTGCCATCACATGTAACAAATTAATATTATATGCACCAAAGATGTTCTATGATCTTTACTTCCAGTTAGTTTTGAACAGTAAAATCCAACAATGTTGCCAGGCTCTGAATGCTTCTGATACCACCTTTGGTCACTTTTATGTTGATGTGACATTCTCCTACACTACCTACTGTTCTGTTGTGTGAATAGCAGTAGCTCAAAAAAATCTCTTCATTTTGGTGGGACCTTATGACCAATCTTTAGCTAAAAGCAGAAAACACTAGGAAGAGAAATGACAGCAAAACTCGCCATTAGCTCTTTTTTATTTGCCTTGATCTCTTTTTTCTTTAATTTCTATTTTGATTAGTACATGTTTGCAGTACATAATGATTACAGGCCTCATGGGGAGTTGATGCGTGTCTCTCCAAGACCCGTTTCCCTGACTTTCCTTTAATGAGAGCCATCCTTAGCTCTGTGAGCCGAAAGCTGCACTATGCTTACAATCCATTCTCCTTCTGTTCAGAAGGATTAGAAAGCTAAAACTACATATTCCAACCCTCCTTGCAATTAAGGCTCAGGGTCAAAATTATTTCCACTAATTAGATGCATTCCAGAGAGACTTGGGAAGCCAATTATCCTATCCTTCCTTGGTTGCTGCTTCTGGCAGGCAGAGTGCAGAGATGTGAAATTTCTCTGCAGCAGCATATCGAATTAGGATCTATTCTCCTTCAGTCACAGACACAGTAAATGGCAGCAGCGGCAGCAGAGTAGCAGGAACAGAGAGCCCTGGATGCCTGCTTAGCTTCAGTGGTGCCCTCAAGATGAATAACTCTTCTAGTGTTCACCTGTATTTTTCCACAATCATTCCCAGAAGTACAACCTACAATCATCCCCTTTAACAATGTTATCAGTGTCTAATTTTCTGGTTACCCCCCTTTTTAATTGAAATAATAAGTTTTATTCTGCACCAAACCTTGATAAATACAGTTTTAACAGTTTCTTTTTTTGTTGATATATACATCCCAAAATCAGCTCCTGCTGCTTGCAGTCCAAGAACTCTTCTTATGGGTGCTGGAGGTGACAACTGGAGAAGCCAATTCACTGTAAAGAAAACAGCACCAAATCTACTTAGGGTCAAGAGGCCTTAATTTGGGTCTTTAGTAGCCCATGAATTTGGACATATCATTTATATCTCTGAGCCTCAGTTTCTTCAACTTCAAAACAAGAATAGCATTTCACATCTCAGGGGATGACTAGAAGAATTAAATACATTTTAAAATAAGTTCACAACCCAAAAGACATTTTGCAATGTTATTGTCTCTGTGTTAGTTTAGTGAACACAATTAGCAATTATTTAGAAAATTTAAAAATTTTTAAATTTTACAACACTCACAAAGAAAAAGGTCTAAGGCTATCATTTGTCTCATTAGTCTAGACAGATTGAAATCTTGCTGAACTACCTATCTTTTTCCTTTCTCAGAGGTGGCAGAATAAAAAATAAAGTAGCACCTGGATTATTAATGATGTTCTGAGCCACTGAGTTAACTAACATTGACACTGCATTGTTTAACCTACTTTGGGCCTGGCTTTTTGTTACTTGAAGCTGATGCTAACTGATGACTCTTAGCTCAGGCTCCCCAGGACAGAGACGCTGAGATTGGGGTCAACTGAGGAGAACCTTCAGAATCAACACCCATGAGAGAGTGAGCAAACAAGACTGGACAGGAGAAGAGCTGAAATGCAGTACACTTCTAAGAGTCTTCAGCCAACCCAGGGGGACTCAGGGACAGGGGTAGTGCTTCATAACAAAATCAGATAGAAGCAAAAGGGACATTTCTCTCTACTCCTACTTTAAGATTCTCATGGTGAACAGTTCCTTGGTATAAATTCTTCCCAGGGAAAAAGACCATGACCTTGAACCAGAAAGATCTCTTCAGCTTAGGGTGATTCTTGGGGAGGAACTCAACTGTGACCTATCAGTAGACAATATTGGAAGCCCTGGAGGAATACTGCATTGCCCTGAAGTGAGATGTCAGCTCCCAGAACATGCACAACATACAGAATCTCTAGCTTAATGGGAGAGGATCTTAGTAGTTAGACCCCCTTACTTGATCAGAAATCTGGAATATGGTAGAAATCAGGAATTCTGGCTCAGACTCTTTTTTTTTTTTTTTTTTTGTGGTGCTGGGGATTGAACCCAAGCACCTTCTATCACTGAGCTGCATCTTCAGCCCTTTTTATATTTTATTTTTGGACAAGGTCTCATTAAACTGTCCAGGTTGGTGTTAAACTCAAGATTCTCTTACCTCTGCCTCTGGAGTGCTGTGATTACAGTGTCACCGTACTCAGCTACAGTCTTATATAGCAAAATGTGACTACAAGAGTGACATCAGAACATCTTTGCTGTCATCAAGGCTTGATATTCCATTACTTTTGCCATATTCTAAGCATGTCATGGGTTCTAGCTGAACTCAAGGGAAAAAGACTGTACAAGGGAATGTCTCTAAGGTGACGGAGGGTCACTTTAGTGTGTGTTTGCCACACCAGGGTATGAGATAGGTCATACCCATTGTGACCAATGGTGTCATTGCACCATTGACTGGAATGTGTCTTTCAGTGAGCCATTACTGCTAATGATCTGCTTGATGCCTACATTATGATTCATGGGGGGATAAAGTGAGATAACTCATATACTGATAAAAATGAACTGATTGCCCACATTAAACCTTTATTAGAACTTAGTTCATCCTTGGGATGGAATAAATGTTAGATTGGGTAAATTTCTGGTCTGCGTGTCATCGGAGGCTTAGATGCACTTGGATAACAAAAGACTGTTTAATTTTATGGAGGCATTTATAGCTTAATCAATGATGATAATGGAAAAGGTATATGCAAAAGTTTGACAATGAAGTGAGACTCTTGAGGCCACTTTTTCAGGATGATTTAGACATCATGAATATAAATACAGAGAGCTTTCTAGGCAGACACTTCTGCCAAATAAATGCAGGACTGGAGTCACGCAATGAATCGAGAGTCAAAAGAGCAAACTTCTGAATCTAGCAGGACCAGAGCTGCAGAATGATGCTGTGACCTGGAGAAAATGAATTAATCACACCATAACTGCCAGTTCCCTCACTAGTAAAAATGAGTGTGGGAGCTCCAAAATCTCAGGCGTCTCCCAGTTTAAAAACACTAAGAACCAAAATGACAATGCAATTACTGGATTCAATATATTCCAGATTTCTGATCTAGTAAGGGGGTCTAACTACTAAGATCCTCTCCCATGAAAATAGTAACTAAACAATGCCCTTTTACCATGGGAAGTCTCTAGAATCTGAGTGTGGCCTCCAGCAAATAGCCAAGAGAGCATGAGCTGGAATTCTGTCAAAATTTGAATGAGGTTGGAGGCAAGATTTCCCCCCACTCCAGCCTCCAGATGGAGGTGTAGCCCCCGTTGCTCCTTGGAACAGCCTTGTAAGAGCTTGAGCAGAGGTGGCACCTGACTGATGGACACAGATACTAAATGCATTGATTTCAACTCTCTTATGTGTGGCAATTTGTTATATAATAGAAAATATTATACTTAGTATTCCTCCCAAGACAACTCAGTCAAAAAATCATACATCCCTTCATGTCACCTTACTCTCTGGACTCTACAGCCTGCTTCCTGGAACCTAGGTCCACCATCGATGAGCATTGTGAACTTGATCAAGTTACCTAGCCTCTCCAAGGTTCAATATCTTCAGTAAAGTAAAAATAGTAAAAGTGCTTATGGCACAGTGTCCTGAGGACAGAATGAGGCATCTGTGGGGAAGTGTTTTTCACAGGCATGATGCATAGGGAAGCTCCAGAGAAGCTTGGCTGTTAGTACTTGACTTGGTGCTGGTGTGAGTGGTTTCAGCTAACGTTGTTTTCCCCCATTCTGTTTTCCAATTTTTCTATAGTAATAGAATTTTTATCTGAATGTGAAATCACTCATGTAAACACTATATCTCCCAGAATCACTGGCTTTTAGATGTGGCCACATGACCAAGGTCTGCCTGAAAGGAGGTCATGCACACAACCTCCAGGTCATGACAATATTGAATCACTGCAAAAATAACTGATGGATAAACCAAACTTGAATTTCTTGTTCTTGTTCATCACAGTAGGAAAGACTACCACATTAACAAAAGCTTCAGCATCATGAAGTTAGGAAGGTTAAGGTAATAAAATTATGAGATTTTAAAGCTGGTTTCAGGCTGATCTTTCAGAATATGGAGAATCGATTAAGCCTGGGCAGAGTTTGTGCCACAACAGTTAGGATGGTGTCAACCATGACAGAATATAACCTTCACAGAGACCAAGCAACTGTCCAATCTTTTGATCAGCCTTGTAAAGCATTCCACTGTCCTCAGAAGGAGGATTTACTTGAATGAGTATAATAGGAACAGTGACGTTTCCTGCTAAATGAATTTGGAAGAAGTTCCTGAATTCACCTGTAGAGTTATTTGCATCTTCATCTTCCACAGCCAGAGTTACCTGGAATGAGAAAGTCATGGAAACGCAGACCAGCAATGGAAGATTGTGCTACAGCAGACAGTTCACTGTATTCCTGCTCATAAAGGAAGGAGCAAGCCTCCCCTCTCTTCTCTCCCTCTCTCTGCCCTGGAATGCAGACATGACAGAGGGGCTGGCACAGCCACCAAGTCACATGAAGGACTTGGCCTGAAGAGGATGGTAGAGCCACAACAGAAAAGAACGTGAAGACCTTGATTTCCCACCCAGGGGTCAAGCTACTCCACCCACCTGTCTGAATCTATCTGAGAAAGCAATGTAAGAAGACAGAAATTATGCACACATGGCTTTTATCATTCACTTAACAAAGAGATTAACAATGAGAAGGAAATCAGCGGCTATTTCTTAACACATCTCCCACCTTATACACAAGTAAAACCCAAAGCCCAGCATCACCACCAGTGTCCCCGGAAGGTTCTCTCAGTCACAGGGCTCCATTACCCTCACACTGCGGATATATAAACATACACACCAGCAGAGACTACCATGCACACCGTAGCTGTATCAGCACTGTGGGCTATCCAGTCCTTACCAGCTGTCCTGAGAAGTCATTGCCTCGCTTGCTGAATTTCACTGTTAGCTATAGATGCCACAGGGTAACCTCCTTTCACCTTACAGGTTAAAGCTGCCCTTCAGTATGAAGGCTCAGGCTTCTGAGTTATTAAGTTGAAATATCAGTAATGTGCAGGGGAGTTAGACTTACCCTACCTTGGTGATGGTTTTGGTTTTGCTGTATCCACTGGTCCCTGACTTTGTAACAGAGCCAATTTGCAGTACTCTTAAATATAATTGCACAAGACATTATCCATCTGAAGAGGAGACAGGCTCTGTCCAGAATTCCTCTTTGTGTCCTCCAGGCTGGAATGGCTGGTTTGGCTGAAAGTCAGGTACTATTGATATGACCTTGGAATAGAGATGTGTCTTGCACAGAGACAGTAAGTCAGGGACATCTTGTCTGAAACCCTTCGGCCCTTTGAACTGTAGCTTTCATATTCACCAGGAGAACTGGAAGGGCCTCAGTCCACTTGCAGCCTGTTTTTTGTTGAAGTTAATGTCATCTACCAAGAGAGATGTAGAACGGAGCTGGCTCTCTAGATTTTTTTTTTTTTTTTGTACCAGGGATCGAACTCAGGGCCTTGCACTTGCCAGGCAGGCAACTTATGTCTCTGAGCTATATCCCTGGCCCTTGACTCCTTAGATTCTTGTTTACGATTCTACTTACAAACGTTAATATCATTTCTTCCAAAACTTCAAAAGTAGAATATTTAGCCCACACTCTTAGGGATCATTATCTAACTCTTCCTGTATCAACAAAAGTCTGTGGCCCCTACCCTAGTTGGTCAGTTCCCCTGACCAAGCAAATGTCTTTCTCTCTGTAACTCTAGGGGTTTTTTTAACTAGCAATACCTTAGGGTGTGATTTTCTTCAGCTTTGAGACTTGATAGAATTATGCACACTTTCATATATGTAGAACCGTACAATTCTTAAAGGGTATCCATTTGGGTCTTGGTGCTTTCGGTGGCCTCATCTGATTTGCAATCACAATGTATATTTCCTTTGTGTGAAAATAAATGCACTTACATTCCAGACACATCATAATCAAAGTACTGAAATAGAGAAATAAAAAAATCTTGAAAACAGACAGAAAAAAATGACACATTTCCTACTTTTTTTTTTTTTTTTTTGTCTTTTTGAGACAGGGTCTTGCTATGCAGTTCAGGCTGGCCTTGAACTCACTTTGTAGCCCAGGCTGGTCTCGAACTCGCAACAAGCCTCCTGCCTCAGCCTCCCAAGTGCTGGGATTACAGGTGTGAGCCACCATGCCTGGCTAAGTGACTGTTTTTCTTCTCTTAAGTTTTTAAAAAATCAATGTGATAGATAAAAGCAAAAATAATTATCACTGACAAGTCAGATTTTCAAAGATTTTCAAAGTACATTTCTGAAATACATATGACAGAGACAATATACATACAAGATGGATAGATTCTAAAGTCCACTAGCAATGGTAAAATATTGATTTTAGAGTATTAAAAGTTATGTATGAATGTTATAAGGTTTAGAGTTGACAATTAAGGGAAAAACACACAAAGAATATGATTTTGTCTGCTCAGGCTTCCTTAACAAATTACCATAGATGGTGGCACCTAAACAATAGAAATTTATTTTCTACAGCTCTGGAAACCAAGAAGTCCAGGGTCAAGAGTCCAGCAGGGATGGTAAGGGCTCCTCCACTGGCTCGCAACTGGCCACCTTTCCCTGTGTTCTCACAGGGCTTTTCCTTGGTGTTTGAGGGTGGAGAGAAATGTGTCTCCTCTGATGAGAGCAGGAATCCCTCCACGAAGACCCCACACCCTCAGGATCTCACCTAAATCTAAGTAATTCCCTAAGGTCTCATCACTCTTGGGGCTACAGTTTCCGTGAATCCAAAGGACACAATTCGTTCCAAAGTACAGACACTCAAAAACTCCATAGATCAACCAAATGAATATTGAAAAAGGCTCAAATGTTTGAAAGATGGCAACACATGGAAAATGGGAGAATGAAAACAAATGATAAAATGGTAAGTCTAACCATGTTCACATGATGTGAAGCTGTGTTCTCCATTGGGGATGGCTCAGGAAAACATCGCAACTTGACCCAGGTTGAAGGCACAGATGGGAAGGCCAGGGTCAGAGCCCAGCTCAGCTCTGCTCAGGTCCCCAGACCCCCCTTCTTTTGACACTTTAAGCCTGTAAAGTTCTCATCACACCCTCCAAGTAGTCAGGAGTGCCAGGCTTGCTCTGGGAATGGGTGTTAGTGGCCTTGGCCAGAAGCCTAAAGTCAGAGACAGGGGCAGCATTGCACATCTGTAATTCTAGCATCGAGGAGGGTGAGGCAGGAGGGTCTCAAGGTCAAGCCTCGCCTGCGCAACTCAGGGAGACCCTGTCTCAAAATGAAAAACAAAAAATAAAAAGGGCTGGGGATGTCACTCAGTGGTAGAGTGCCCCCAAGTTGAGGGCATGATGTTAAATGAAATAAATCAAACACACAAACTTAAATATTGCATGGTTTTTCTTATATGAGAAACCCAAAATATACACACATATAAATAAAGAGCAAAACAGAAGATAGAGTGATGAGAAGTAAGGAGAAGTTCAGATACTTCCCCTAATCCTCTATTCTGTTGTTTCAAAAACATTTCAATATATATGCTAATTTGTTTCATTTATACTTCTCCCAATTCATTCAAAAAAAGTTTTGGAGGCCAGACATACAACTCAGTGGCACAAGCACCTGCCTAGAAAGCACAAGGACATGAGTTCGATACCCCCAAAACAAACAAACAAAAAAGAAAGGAAGGAAAAACAGTTTTGTCCTCTTATCTGTTTATTTGCTTTTTCTAAGACAGCATCTTTTTTGTCTATGACTTTTACTCTAAGTAACATTTTGGCCATTCTTTTACGTAATATATGAATTAGTTATTCTCTAATTATTTTGTTATGAAATTTTGTTTTATGTCTTTGATAGAAGTAAGGTGAGCACATTTTACATTTTCTTTGTTAATAACTACATGTATTACATTCAAATAAATAAATGAAAATTCAGAAGTCAGAAGCCACAGAGCCAACAGGTTCATTTGCTCCAATACCCAAATCCCTGAAATTCTGTATCCCACTCACCTCCTGGTCCTAAATGGAAAAGAAAACATGAATGTCCTTGGGAGGGACCATCCCAGCAGCACCTTGTAAGGTAAAGTGCTCCCTACACAAGGCTCAGGCAGAGCAGAAAACCTTCAGAGCCAGCTACTTGTTACCAAGATGTGCCCAGGAGCTTGACAAACATTGTCTTTTCTAAGTACAAAGTTCTCTTTCGAGCACCCTCATCTCATCACATCCTATGCAATTCCAAATGCTACTCTGGCTGCTTTTCATCTTACAGGCTGGCAGAAGGCAAGACCCATAGCCTCTCAACAGGGGCCTCTCCGAGAGCTGAGCTATGCTCTGCACCCAGAAGCATAGAAGAAGGTGCTGCTCTGCAAATGACACCCTTCCAGAACTTTCTCTGGACCCAGTTTAGGCAGATCGGGCCACCCATGGTCTCCCTCCCTGAAATCTGCCTTCCCAGCATTGGTTTCACTTCCCTAATTCCCCAACATGCAGCTTTCTGCCAACCCAGCTCAGAGTCAGTACAATAAAACCACTTCATTCCATCACAGCAGCAATAATAGTAACACAGCTAACATCTGTCAAGCATCTAATTGGCAGGCAAAAATGTTTTAGTGTCTTTCTGGTAACATCAATAATGGCTAACAGTTTAAAGTGCTTATTTTGTGCCTGGCCCTTGTATTATTTCATTCATTCCTCATGTCAAGCCTACAAGGCAGGTAACATTATTCTCATTTTCTTACTGAAGAATGTTGAAGCCCCAACAGGTTAATCAGTGCAGCCTGAAAGGAGGGGATCTAGAACTGGAGACAAGTTCTGTCTTACTGGAAAGATCATGGCTATTCCTGTAGCAAAAACATATCAACCTAAATTTAAGAAGTACAAATAATATATTAGCATTTTTAATACTAGAGAAAAGCATTGCTACCAGAATCCCCCAATAAAGCCAGGTCAGAGGAGGATCAAATTACAATGAAGAAATTCCATCTTCTACAAATGTTTATTTCCTACTTAACCTAAATCATGCGCAGTCACTATGACAAAGCTCGACACAGCTTGAACTCATCCATTCTGACACTCAGAGAGCATCTACTAAGCTAAGTATTATCAGACAGCAGAGCAAGGAAAGCAAACATGTCCCATGCCTTGGCAAAAGTTGGAAATTTAGTGAAGGAAACAGTTAAATGATAAATGAGATTAGAGGAAGATAATTAATAAGATGAAGAAAGCACACCTAGGTACATCGACACACCCTGGAACTTCTACAAATCACCAATGCCTACAGCAAGGCCTAAGCCCTACTAAAAAAGCCACAGACATCTGAGGACAATATTCTAGCAAGTAGGGAGGTTTGCATGATGCCCCAGGGGCAAGACAGAGCTTGCATGGTACCCTGGAAAAACAGAGAGGACAAGGCTTGGCCCCAAGCAGTGAGAAATACAAGGAAAACAGGCCAGATCACACAGCACCTTATTAGGCATTTTGGACTTCACCTCCTAAGCAACAAGATGCCACCAAGTCATTTGTTCAGGAAAATGACATGACCCAATTTTCATCTCAAACCCCTCCAGATGCTTTACGGAATTGTCTTAGTTCATTTTGTGGTGCTATTACAGAATACCCGAGGCTGGGTATTTTACAAAGAACAAAGACATTTCTTATAGTCTTGGATGCTGGGAAGTCCAAGGTTGAGGAGCTCACATCTGATGAGGGCCACCCAGCTGTGCCATCTCATGGCAGAGGACAGAGATGGTGAGCAACAGATCGAACTCACAGCCCAGCCCTTTTACAATTGGAGTTAATACTCACGACCACACCACCTCCCACTAGGCTCCGCCTCCAGTATTGCTGCCATGAGGCTCAAGTTTCAACATGGGTTTTGGAAGTGACAGAAACATTCAAACCACATGAGTCCTGTAGCCATGTGTGACTACTTTCCAATTCTGGTTTTTTGTGGGTTTTTTTAATCTTTTTTTTTTTAATCAGTACCAGGAATCAAACTCACTACCATGCGCTTACAAGGCAGGTGCTTATGTTGCTGAGCTAAATGCCCAGCCCTGACTTTCCAATTCTGCCACTTACTATTAGTGGATCATAATCATGTCATCTACCTCAGAGCCACAGATTATCCATGTGAAAATGAGGTGAATGATAGCCATCTTCCAAGGGTTGTGAACATTTAAAAAGATATACACATAAACCACCTGATACATAGCAGGAGGTAAGTAAATGGGGAGCAGGTGTAACAAGGAACCGTTTCATTGTAGGTGCACTTCCCCCCCTAATTTGTAGTATATTAAATTTTACAGATATTCATATGGAAGAAATGCTGGGAATTGTGACATTTCCCTTGCTGGTTTATATCTTTGTATCAGAGTCACCTAAGCACTGGGCTGCACAGCCTAGATGGAAATGTGGAGAGGAAAGTGAGGCACTGGGCTAAGGTCAGACTCTAGCAGAGCTGGGGCAGCCCAAGATACATGAGCGAGGTTGGAACAGGATGCATAACAGGCAGAGAGAGCAGAGAGCACATCACAGACTCAGCCACATCTGCACAGAGGTGACTCCAAGAACAGGGACTGGGAGGCTCCAGGAGTTAAAAAGGAGACAATGGCAAGAAAAGGGTGGAGGGATAAGAAGTTAGTGGTAAAGAGGTGTCCAAGAAAATAGGAAAGAATAGTGCCCTGGGACAAAATTTAATGAGACAAAGGTATTTAATATGAACAACAGGAGGGAAATGAACTAGCCTGAAAAATGGCTCCAAACTTGCAAGAACCTACTTAGGTCAGACCACCATCACATTTCTTTATTTTATGTTGTGTTTTCATAACAGCTTTATTGAGATATAACTCACATATCACATAACCCACCCATGTATTGCACACAACTCAATGTTGTTACTATATTCACAGAGTTTTACAATCATGATCACAATCAATTTAAGGGCTTTTTTGTTAGAATGAAACCCCATACTCTTAAGCACACAACCTCCACCTTCCCTAGCCCACTAATCTACTTTCCATTTCTAACAATGACTTACTTACCCATTCTGGACATGTCAAATGCAGTAAATGTAACCGTACAAAAGCTGATCTTTTGTGACTCAGTACTTCCACTTAGCACTGTGTTCAAGTTTCATCCATATTATAGCATATACTAACTCGCCATTCCTTCTTATTGCTTGTACCAGTGAGGGTTCATTAGAGGAATATATATATATTAAAAGAATATATGATGTATAAAGGACTTACAAAGGTGGACTTACAATGGCTTTCTGCAGGGTCAGGTGTGGAAGAATATCAGGACCTGAATCATCCAGTTTTATGGGTGAGCTTGTTGTGAGGGATTAAATAAAAGAGACGGGGGCTGGGGATTTAGTTCAGCAGCATGAGCGCCTGCCTTGCAAGCACGCGATCATGAGTTCGATCCCCGGTACCATTAAAAAAATTAAATTAAATTAAATTAAATTAAATAAATAAATAAAAGAGATGGTGCAATATCATTTGTGGGAGTCCAGGAAGGTCAGAGCTCTTGTGGGTAAAACAAAGACTTCTCTGGACTTGTCAGTGTCTATTAAGTCCTTAACATATCAGGGTGATAAAGAAAGTATAAAGAATAGCTGAGACAAAAGGGGTGCAAAAATAAGTGAGGCCTTGAGAAAGCAAAGCAAAGACATTGATCTCTCAGGCTGGCAGTATTACTGCCCTGAGTTCCGAGTGAGATTTACTGCCCTCAGCTACAGTGTTATCTTGCCTTTGGAGGCATCATAACGACACCACCCACTACAGGTCTCTCTTGTGACCATTGGCGTGAAGGGTTCTGTTTCTGCACGCCAGCTGCTGGCTCTATTGGGCAAATCACCTAGCATTTGGACAGACATATATAATTATAATTCAGAAAGACAACTAATTAATTCTAAAGCCTGCTCGGCACCAATTCAAAGTGGCCTCTGTCAGAGAGTGAAAAGGGGCCTTCTATTTGCTGGAAAGCCAGAGTATTCAGTCAAAACTCAAAGTCCTGGAGTTTATCGTAGACTCCCCACACGTGAGTCCATAGGCAGAAGGCTGAAGAGTCTGCACTGGAATCCTGGAGATGGATGTCCAAAAGCAAAAGCAAAGACTGGAGCTCCTCTGAAGAAGCAGAAACTAGACTTCCTTCCTCTCCCTCTCTCTACTCCAATCAGGTTATAACCCTACTAGTTGGTGCCACCCAAACCCAGGGTGAGTCAATCATCCAGACACCCCAGGACTGTGCTAACCTCATGTGCTAGGCATTTCTTACTCAAGGTGACACCACAGTTGAAATCACAGTTTGCCCTTTGCCAGCTTGACAGTGAGACAAACTTCCTTAAACCATACTTAGTCTCCATACACAATAGCAAATTCATAGTTACACCCAAGATGATACAACTACCCTGTGTACAAACAGAAGCACATTAATTACCCTCCCCAGAGTAGAAGGTAAAGTTTCCTGTTGGTGATGTTTACTCCTGACACATTTCATAGCTTAACCATTATAATATAGGTTTAACAATGCTTAAGAATCAATGTGAAGTCTATGTACGTTATGTTACAGAGAAAGAAAATGCCTCCTTGACATATGTGCATATCTGCACAAGCAAGGTAACACAATAGGAGAGAATGATTACAATTCTCATTTCTGTAACTGGTCCTGGGGATGTAACTGCTATGCATCAGGCCTGGGAAAGGCACTTTCCCGCAGTCGCCTCATTCTGTCCTCAGAACTCTGTGCAGCAAGAACTTTTACTATTCCTACCCTACTGAAGAAATCGAGCCTCAAAGGGGATAGGCAACTTGGCAGGTTCACAAAGCTCAGCGATGGTGGACCCAGGTTCCAGGGAGCAGGCAGTAGAACCCAGAGAGTAAGGTCACACAGAGGGATGTATGATTTTGACTGAGTTGTCTTGGGAGAAATGCTAAGCATAGTAGTTTTCTATTATACAGCAAATTGCCACATGGAAGACAGGGCTGTCACATGATCCCACTACTCCAGAATCTAATTCAACACAATGCCCTGAATTTTCCCTCCTGAGAGACTGTTCCTACCCCTCAGCCCCATAACTTCTAGCATACTGAGAAGACAGTGACAGGATTCTTCCCTTCACAAATCTGTTTCTTCCGGTATTAGTGAAGGGTACATTTTCTGGATCATCTCAGTAGGGAAAATTAGGTTTAACATGGCAAATTCCCTCCAGCATTCCCATTTCCCTGAGCCTTTGAATCCCTCATCAGTTGTAAACCAAGGAGTCTTAAGCATCCATAACTAATGCATGGCAGGCCACCTTTTGATCCATACTTCTGTCGATCATTCAAATAAACTGTTAACACCTTTGTTTTTTAACTCCATGAGCTGCAACATTAAGCTCAGAATCTCTGGTCCCATATTGGCAAATTTAGCCTGATTCAGGTGTGTGCTTCGCCACCATTATCCCACACTTACAATCTATTCAGAGACCTCTGTTTATAAGAGTTCATCGGAGCTCTGCTTATAAGAATTAGAAAACTCAAGAAGTTCTTTTAAGTGGAGCAAACCTCCTCGTGGGCTGTGCACCTCATCTCTAGGAGACGTCTGAGATTTGAGCCTGGTTATGGACCTATAGGCAAAGACGGGTGGTGAGGGCGGCTGCATCATCATCATCATGCTTGCCAACTGCATCAGGTGACGCAGGATTAGTGTCTTCCTGTATAGGAAGACAGACCAGCACCACAAGGGTAGGGGTGCAAAGGCCTCTGCCATCATGGATGGGGAAATCTCTTCCTCTGAACAAATACTCTCATTAACATCTAGGACTTGGTATTCCCAGGCTTGTCAGGGTTCTCCACACCTATTTGTAGGATCCTTTGCTTTCTCCTATCCATGCCTTCATTCTCAGTTCAGACACACTTCCTGGCTGAGTGTTAAATTTACACCATCTCAGCCAATCAAATTATGAGGTTTGTGTTTGGGTTGCTATAATTTCATCTCTGCAGCTAAGAGAGAAAAGATTTTCTTTCAGAACATATTTAGAAACTTCTAGATTCTTTGTGTGTGTCTGGAGCTGGGAATTTGCATCTCTGAGTTCCTTATTTTCCTTGATTCGTTTATCTTCACACTTAATGAGGCTTTAGTTTTTTTATGTATATTGTGATTTCTCTTTATTAGTTTGTCTGGAGATGCTAAGAGCAACCATATTTCCCACTCTGCCAAAAATATTCAAAAATTTTGTGTAGAGAGTCCCTAAAATCCTTGCACCTCACAAGTGGCGACTTAGCATAGTCATGAGGGTCGACGCTGCATATTACTTTTAACAGATCACACGACTGACATCAGCACCCCACACCTTATCAGAAAGAGAGACCATGGCAACTTTAGGCCTCAGCAAATTAGAGGACACTCCAGGAACTACTGAAGACATTAAATAAATTCACTCTTACAACTCTGTTGCTCGAGAGTCATTCTCAGCGCCAAAACTTGTGTGACTTAGGGCTCACTAGAGCAACAGATGTAATATAAAATATGCGACGTGTAAAGGATTTACACAGTAGACTTACAATGCCTGCCTGCAAAGTGGATGTGAAGGAACACAGAAAGGCCATCTGGCCCTGGAGAGCTGGAGAGTCCAGTCACAAGTCAAAAGCTCAGAGTTCATTGCAAAGTCCCATACATGTCCGTATAGGAAAGCTGCAGGGTCTGCACTGGAAGGCTGAATCGTCTGTGCCAGAAGCCAGGAGACAGACATCCAAAGACAAGGCAAATGCTGGAATTCCTGCAGAGTAACAGGAAGGAGCCTCCTTCCTCATTCCCTTTTCGTCCTCCAGCCTGTAAGCCTGATCGGCCCATTCATACCCAGGGTGGCGCTTGCTTGCCTCTCCCGTAGATCATCCTCCAGACACATCAGATCAACGCTAAACTAATCCACCAGGAATTTCTTACTCAACCTGATACCACAGTTAACTACCACATGGCCAAATAGTATTCTGCTTTCTAGATATGTCATAATTTATCCATTCACTAGTGGATGACTAAATGATCTCTTGCCCCAGCTACCACTGCCACCTTCTAACCTCCTCAAATCCAGCTGCCCCACCTTACATAATATGACTGCCCCAACTGCAGCCCATCCAGAATTCCTCATTTCTTCTGATATTAACCCAAATGCGCACCACAGCAAGGAGAGCCTTCATAATACATGGCAATCACATTTCAGTCCCTACCAGGTTGCCATCAACTCAAAGGCGCCCTGGCCTCACAGGTCTCCTGCTCTTCTGGAAGCACCTTGAAAACAGTTGTCCTGCTCCGTTTTGCTCATCAGTTTCCAAATACCAGGAAAGTGTTGTCACGAAGTAACTGTTCAGTAAATGTCTATGCCTGCAAACATAATGATACCAGTATGTAGACAGCTTCCAACATAGCCCCTGTGATCTTTGCCTTCTGTTACTGAGGTCTTGGGGAGGCTTGGATTTTTTTTTTAATTTTTTAAAAATTTTATTTGAAGAGAAAAAATGCAAAACAGAAAAAAGGGTAGAAACAGTACAGAATTTCAAAAACCAATAAACAGTAAGAAATCACTAGTTGATAAATTACACATTGTCTTCTTAGATTTAGTTGTTCAAGTTACAGAATTAAAGCGTGCAAAGTGGACATTCAAACTGTGAGGCTGCAACAGTTCTGTTCAATGATCCAGCAACAACTCAGCCAACATGGTTATCAATCCTACACACTTAAACATACATGCAGTTATATCCTTTAGAGCACTTTTTTTTCCTCCTTTTGCTTTTTAAATCCATTATCTGTTTAGTTATATCATATTTCAGCTTGCTCAATACCTTACTGATCTGTTTTGTTGTTGTTATTTACTTTTTAATCAACTTACATAATTCTGTTGCTTTGTTTTTGAGTTTCTCCTCATCCATGCCCCATAGATCAGCTTTGAGGGAGTTGGGAGTGTTTGGAGGTATTTTGTTACTTTGTTACCTCTCTTTTTCAAAAAAAATTATTATTATTATTTTTTATTTTGAAGGTAGTAAAATACAACAGAACAAGACAGAACAAAGCCAATTGAGACACTATAGTGAAATTGGTACAGAACCTCACAGCAGGTTACCAGGATAACAGTAATGCATACAATACTATATTTTGTTTTCTTCACAATAGTTGTTCTTTCAAAATGGAAGGAAATACCGAACTTATAAAAACAGAATATTGAATATAGCAATACCATTAATCAGAACAGAGCAAAAGAGTGATAAAGATACTTGCCTTCAAAGAGATGGTAGAAGGAAATCCCCCTTATTTTCTATATTGCATACGTTGATCCTCCCAAGAGATGCTCAAATCTCTGGCTCCCATTTGCTAAGAGTGGGGGGATGTTTGGTTCTTGGCCCACATGCTGGAAGGCTCACAGCCGCTTACCAGAGCACTGAGCTGGCTGCTTGTTTTCCCAGTGCCCCAAGTTGGGTTGGATTTTTCTTTTAAAGAGAAAAAAAAATTTTTTGAAACAAGATAATAGGAGAGTAACAGTGGTTAATAGATTGCATATTGTTATGTTTAAATTAGTTACTCAAAGTACAAGATATCAGCATTTAATTGTCCAAACAATGTTAGCATGGATCTGTCTTTTCAATGAACTAAGAGAAATTATATAACTATCTTAACTACTCTCGCTCTCTCTCTCTCTCTCTCTCTCTCTCTCTATATATATATATATATATATATATATATATATATATATACATATTAGGGGTTTTTTGTTTCCCTTGTTTCTATTCTCTATTCCTCCATCCCAGTTTCTCTTTCCTTTTAAAGTTTCTTCCCATTTTATAGTATCTATTGCACATTTTGGATCTTATTTACTCTTTCAGCTTCTCACACTAGGGAAACAATATGATGTTTACATATGTGTGTCTCATTTATTTCACTTATGAATATGGTCCTGAGTTGCATCCATTTACCTATAAAAGTGTCCAGCTTATCCTTCTTTATGACTGAGTAGTACTCCATTGCATAAAAAAATCTTTTTATCCATTCCTCAGTTGATGGGCATTTGGATAGTTTCCAAGATCTAACTATTACAAATTATACAGCTATAAACATGGGTGCACATGTATTGCTGAGGTAGTGTTTTTTAATTCTTCTGGGAAGACACCCAGAAGAGGAAAAACTGGCTCAAGTGGGACCTCCATACTGATTTCCACAGTCGTTAACCAAGAGTTAAGAAGGGGTCCTTTTCCCCCACAGTCTCTCTAGCATTTGTTATTGGTTGATTTCCTGATGGCAGCCATTCTTTCTGGAGTGAGATGGAATCTCAGCATTGTTTTAATTTGCATCTCTCAAATGACCAGGTATGCTAAACATTTTTCATATATTTATTGGCTGTTTGTATTTCTTCATCTGATAAGTGTGTATTCATCTCAGATGCCCATTTTTGGGTTGAGTCTTTAAATTTGGGAGGTTGGGGCCAGGGATTTAGCTTAGCAGTATAAACGCCTGCCTGGAATGCACCATGTCATGAGTTCAGTCCCCAGAACCAAAAAAAGTGTTACTAAATTTGGGAGGTCTGATTATTTTTGAGTTCTTTATATCTTCTCAATAGTAATGGGCTGAATTTTATACACCTTTCTAGTTGAATATATATGACAGACACCATGAGAGCTCACTTCCCAAGTTCCATTGTAAAGACAGGGTTTCCATCTCATTTTTTCTGGTACCCTAACACCAGGATAATGAGCAGGTGACATGAAGAGGTCTTACAAGGGTTTGTGAAGACTTGCAGCCCCCATTCCAGCAGCCCCTGAAAATCCAAGGCTTCAGTCCAACAGCCTGTGAGGGAATGAAGCTGTCATGTCCACCTACATGAACTGGCACATTGATCCTCCAGCCACTGGCTGAGGCTTCAGATGAGGCCACAGGCCCTGCTGGCAGGCGACAACACCTTATGTGGAACCCCAAGCCATAAACACTCACTAAACCACTCTGGGGTCCTGACCTGCAGAAAGAGAGAGATGACATTTGTTTGAAGTTATGCAGAAACAGGTTGCTGATACGGATTTGGAGATCTAGAGTCTGGGGTGGTCCCAGAGCCAGACAATGGCGTTAAGGAAAGAGTTAATGGAAGTCTGAAGCATCTCACCACAGTTGGCCCTGGGGTTTTGATGAGGGATTGCAGGAAATCAAAGAAAATCTCACTAGACACTGAAAGAAAGCCACAGACATACCGAGGGCTGCTGTCAATCCCACCTTCGGCCCCTTTATTGCTGGTCTTTGTTCTCAGGGCCAGCAGCATTCACTCTGCATTTTGGGGTGCATCTTCCCTTATAAGAACATCAGCTGGGCAGGCCTCCGAAGTTCTCTCTAGGACCAGGCAGGACCAGATTCCCTCACCTGGCTCCCTGAGTCACTCTTCATCCTGCTGGCAGCTGAGGGACCAAGCTGGGGCTGGATGCATAGGACAGACAGACAGACAGAGTCAGGGGAAGCTAGAGGTCAGAAGCAAAGCTCATGGGCGGCTGAGGCAGGGGTGGAATGGCCTGGAAGGCTCTTCCCCTTGTTCCTCATCTAACCCGGATTGCTGGACGCAGATGTTGATAACATGGTAGATTAAAGTCCTGCTTGTGTGATTTCGCTTTTTGGAGTTTTTTCATGTATAAAACCAAGACCAGGATTCTTCCTTGCCGTGTTGACAAAAAGAATAAATTAAATGTTGTACACAAGTGCGTGGCACACAGCTTCCTGCCAAAGCACAGCAGCGATTACTGGCTATTGTGGTCTGCTCTTTGTGAGGCTGTGCTAGGGGAGAAAATTACCACCATCATCCCCGTCGGAGTAGTAGTTTGTAATTTCCGACCTATGTCACATGCATTTTCTCCTTTGTTCTCCATCAGCTCCCTGAACTGAAGTGTATTACTATTACTGCCCCACTTTGCAAGGAAAACTGAGAAGGAAGAAAGAAATGGAGATAAGGGAGGGATGAGGAGAGAAGCGGGAAATAAATTGCTAATGTGTTCATAACCTGCTAGAAATAAGCAGGGAGAATCAGGAGCACCCCACAACACCCAGGCTGTGTATGCCAGTATCTTCCCACAAATCCCAGAAATCAGCATCAAAACACATTCAGTAAAGGTGTACTAGAGCAGAAGGGAGCAGACACACAGAGGCTCTGGACTCACTTGCCCTCCTTACACACTGATTTCCTCCCATCTCAGTTTTTTCCTCTGCAAAATGGGTACAACATATATAACAGCTTCAGATGGTAGTACTCAAGACACTCGCCGTGAAAATGCTTTCCCAGCAGAAAATCAATTTTTATTACCATTTTTATTATTCAGGCGGTCTGGAACATGTTCTCCAAACTTCTTTCTCAGCTTGCAAACTCTCAAGTCAAAGATTTTCTTTTCCCATGCTTTCCACAGTGCTTCACATCTCTCCCAAAGAGCCATCATTATCTGTTTCCATCTCAGTCCCCGTCCATTAGGCCATGTGCTCTAAGAGGCCAGGACTACTCATTTTCCACAGCTTTCCCTGGAACTAGCACACCGTGTGTACTCTGTATGTGTCCACTGCAGAAAGAGATGAAGACATCTCTGGATGCTCCAGTCTGACGTTGTCCCGAGAGATAAGAATGGAGAGAAATGTGAGAGAAAAAATGTTCTTCTCTCTCTTGGTGTCTGTCTCTTTTTCACTTCACTGGGTCATCTGGATTTAGAACAAGAACACTGCAGAACAAACTCAAACTGGTAGTTTCAGATGCTTTGCATTTTTAGAAACCAAAGGAAAGTTCACCACAGAAATTCCAGGCTAAGAGCAGTTGACAAAGTTTCAACATGTGGAGTGGACCACGGACGGGGATTGGAAAGCTACCATGGGATCTAATCACAAGGCCAGAGGGCGGAATTCAGATGCTGGAGCTGGCCACACGCCACACCCAGCTACAAATCTGTCATCACAAATACAGCGCAGCGTGATTTAGCTGGCCAGCTCCGTCAGTTGCTTCAGCAGGATAAGTAAGTCTGGGTGGCAGATTCTAACTGAAAACCCTGGCCAAGACTTTCATCTAGTCAAACTAATGGCCCTATACATGTGTTTAAAAAACATTTGTCAGTAGAAAAATTTGACTTTTTAATAAGTGGTGATAAGACAGCTGAGTAGCCATTGGGGAAAATATAAAAATAGATTCATATCTCACATCAAAAAACCAAAAATAACCTCCAAGTCAATCAGAGAGCTAAATGTAATAGTCTCACAAGTTCTAGAAAAAAAGATGAGTGTGTTTTTGCATAACCTAAGAGTAAGTACCAGTTTGCTTTCTAATTGTAGCTCAAAATTCAAATATAGCCAGATGTGGTGGGGCACATCTGTAATCCCAGCACTTGGGAGGCTGAGGCAGGAGGATTGCCATAAGTTCACTATGTAGCCTGGGCTACATAGTGAGTTCAAGGCCAGCCTAGACTGCATAATGAGGCTCTGTCTCAAAAAAAAAAAAATCCTTGCAAAAAAAGGAAAAAATGGTTGATTATACTACAGTAAAAAAAAAATTAAGCTTTTTCATGATAAAAACACCACAAACAAAATCAAAGCACATTTGAAAATATGGGAGAAAATATTTTAAACTTTATTTCAGATAAAGAGCTAACTTCCCCAATATATCGTCTAAAAGTTGAGAGAGGAAAGAACAAGTATCTGATAGAAAAGTAGACAAGCTTAAATAAACAACTCACAAAGAAAAAAAATGCCCCTTACAGGTAAAAAAAGATGTTCAACTTCACTTATGATTTTTAAAAATGTAAATTAAACAATAATGAGATAAAATTTTCCACCTATTGGATTGGTAAAGTTAAAAACAATGGCAACATATGCTTTTGGCAAGACTGCAGACAAACTACTCTCATGCTACTGATGAGAATCCAAGCCAACCCAGCACTGTTGGAGGGGATTTGGGAAATGCCTGACAAGCTACATATGCACTTACCTTTAACCTCATGTTATGGCTTCTCTCTAGATGTCCCCAAAAAACCTTATGTGCCCACATGTGGGGCTTGTGGGAGTGGCTAGATCTAGGGTGTGTGGTGTTAGATTAGGGTGTGTGAGTATGGATTAAGGGTGTGATAACTAAATTAGTCCACTGATTGGTGCAGCACAGTTCTGGGAGTGGATAATGGGAAGGCCCACCTTATGTGTGGGTGGCACCAACCAATAGGCTTGCAGCCTGGGTGGGATAAAAGGGAAAGGGAGACCATTTGCTGCTGCTTCACTGTTTCCTGCCTGCCATGCCAAGAACTGTCTCTCCTCTGCCAGGCCACCCTGCCTTGGAACCAGCCAACTACGAACTAAAACCTCTACAAACTGTGAGCTAAAACAAGTCTTTCCTCCTTTAACTTGTGGGTGTCAGGTATTTTGTCCCAGTAATAAGGAAGCAACTAAGACACCCAGAGAATCTAGTTCTCAGAATCTCCCCTGCCGATAAACCTCCAATCCTGTGAACATACATGTGGGCAAGGTTATTCATTGCAACATCTTCTGTAATTGCTAAATATTAGGAAAGAAAACACTACATGTGCATAGGTAGATGTCTGGTTAAAACTATAGTAAGTGCATACAACAGGTTGCTATACAGCTGTAAAAAATGAGCGATTTCTAGAAAATATGGAAAAAACAAAGTACAAAATACTGTATATAGTATACTACCTTTTGTGTAAGAAGGTGTGATGGTCAATTTTAGGTGTCAACCTGAGATCCAGCCCGTGGATCAATTCTTGAGTTTCCCCTGGAGGAAGGAAAACGGGGTGGGGGCTGGGTAAAGAGAGAGAGACGGAGACAAGTTGAGAGATTCCAATCAAGCCTCATTTATTGAAAAGTGTTCCTGGCTTATAAAGAAGTGGAGGCGGGAAGTAAAGGACAGGTCGCCCTCATTTCCTGGGTCAGGCGGGAGAGGATCCTGGGAAATGTAGGCTGACGCACCGGATGCCCACAGGAGGGAGAGACGGAGCGGCAGCTGTGAAGCTATCACGCCGCTCCCTACAAACCTGACTGAATTAAGGGGTTCTCAGATGAGCACTGTGTGGGGTATAACTACATAGGAGATTATTTGCAGAGGAATATTTGCAGAGGAGATTGCCAGTGGAACCAGTGCGCTGGGTAAGAATATCCACCTTCCCAATCTGAGTGGGCATCATTCTTCAAGTTAGCTGAGGACCCTACTAAGATAAAGGAGCAGAAGAAAGTCCCACCCTTCAAGCTGGGCATCCATTCCCTGCCCTTGGACATCTGAACTCAGAGTTCTCCAGTCTTTGAGACCTAACAGCCTCCCCATCTTTAAAGCTTTCGGCCTCAAACTAAGAGCTACACCATCAGCCTCCTTGTCCTGAGACTGTTAGGCTTGTGCTGAGCTGTACTATCCACTCCCTGGCTCTCCAGCCTTCAGATAGCCCATCACAGGATCTCTCAGTTTCTGCAAGCGTGTGGTCCAGGACCCCTGTAAAACTCTCTCCATCCAGAGCTGATACATCCTATTTATTGGCTCTGTTTCTATGGAGAACTCTGAGTCATACAGAAAGAGAAATTTTAACACACACAGACACAGACACATACTCATGTTTGGTGAGCAAAAAGTACCACCAGAAGGTCAAACCAGAAACTAATGACATTAGTTACATGTAGGGATGGTGGGAATGGGACAGCAAGGACATTAGGATGGATATAAAGAAGAGGAGATAGAAGAATGATTAGTCTCTGAAAATACTTTTTTTATAGTTCCAACTTTAAAATATATTATGTCTTAACTACTCAGGGGGAAAAATTAACATAGCCACTGGAGAAAAAGAAAAATGGAATATATATGCAAACACATGACCTAACTGTATTTCAAACATAATCAAACAAAGAGGAACAATAAAAAGAAATCATGTAAACCTTCAGCAAAGTATTTTGGCTAAATACATTCAGGTTAATGACAAAAGGAAGTATAAATAAACATTGAATTTCAAGTGGTTTGTTTTTCACAGGAATATAGATTAGCAATTCCAAAATGATACCAAGTGTATTCCAGTATTAAACAAGTAAGATTCCGTTCATGTACTGTCAGAGGAGAAAGTTCCAAACATGGAAAGGGGAAGGCTAGATTCAATCCACTGGTGTTGAGTTGGAATTTGATGCATAAATATGAAATTATACCTTCAGTCAGGGGAGAGGGAGGGACAGAGGGCGAATGTAGGGTATTAAACTTGAAAAAAAAAAAGAAGAAAGAAATGAATGAAAGGAAGGAAGGAAGGAAAAAAGTCAGAACGAAGGGATTGTGTAGTTTTATAATTGCTAAAGTATCACATGGGCACCTTTCCTGGTGGATCCTTTTCTGTCTTTAATTTCCTAAGGCAAATCTGGGTCTTCATTCCCATTATTTGACTGTAGGACCCTTTTTCCATGAGATATGACACAGGATTACAGTTCATGTAAGACCTCTGAGGATGGGCCTGGAATTTAGGTCAGTGGCATAAGCACCCGCCTGGCAAGTGCAAGGTCATGAGTTCAATCCCCAGTACCACAAAAAAAAGACTTCTGAGGATGAGCAGAACCAAGCTGGATATGGTACCCTCCTTTCTGCTGGGTACTTGGGCAATCTCTTCATTTGCAAAAAAAAGAAAAGAAAGAAAATCAGAAGGGAAATGTGGTATGATGGAGACCACAGGCACCAAGCCTGGGCACCTTGTGAGCGTTTCCTTTTCTCTTTTCTTTCCTCCCTAATGCCCCTCCCCCTTCCTTTGCTCCTTTCCCAACACTCCCTGGTGAGATCCCCTCCAGGAGCCAGTTCCTGCTGCAGGCAGGGTTAGGACTGCAAGCAGTGCAAACACTCAGACCAGCAGGCCTAAAAGCAATTAGCCATGGGCAAAACTGAAGCTTGTTTTTTTCCTCCTGTGGAAACTAGCAATGTCCAAACCCTGCACCTGGGTGAGAAGTTAGATTTGCTTTAAGAAACCAAAAGAAAAGAAAACATGGAAGGCAATTAGCATGGCTAACAAAAAATCATAGCCCCTCATTCCTAATCTTCAGAAGGAGAACAGGGGGCAGAAGGAATTCAAGGAAGGCAAAGGGCACCTACTACAATGTTTTCCTTGACACAGCAAAAGCTTCCTTCTTTTAGTCTAGCCGCATATTGGCTGCAGGGGTCCAGGCATGAGCTGGAGCCTAAGCAGGCAGCCCTAACTGGCTGGGTAACCCCAACCGACTTAAGGTGAACTTAAAGTGGGCCAGTCCAAGAGCCTGGTGCATTCTGGCAGTCAGGGTTTTGGTCGGAGAAGAGTGGAGACTGGTCCCTGATTGTTTGATCCCCTAGTGGGTATATACTCAGCTCATCTGCAGGTTCACCTCAAAGCTCAGAGATTCACTACCTGGGGAGAAAACTAACCAGCCAGACCCTGGCATCAGGGTGAAAGCTGATTGCACTGTTGTGTCTTGCTTGCTACTCCTCATCGTGGGAATAAGAGGGGCCATCTACTGGGTGCACTCTGTATCAAGCAAAATAGATCTTTATTGAGGGTGTTTATCTGTTGAATGCATTCTATGCCTCAAAAACTGTGAGTCCATGAAAAATAGAATTAGTACCTCTTTCTACTATTGAGAAAATGAGGCATAGAGGCCTCCCATTCCCTGGCCTGCACTGTGATTCCGAGGTAGGTATGTGGTCCAGAGGCCAGTGCTGTGCAAGGAGACACAGGTAGAAGTGTGCTATCACATCTAAGAAGCAATTGAGTTTGGAAGGAGACTGTCATCGCTCTGGATTTGGAGAAACAAACCTTTTCCTCACAGATGAAGCTCTGAGCACGCAAAGCAGAGTCTGAATCTTGGGCACAGCCCAAGAATCAGACCACCTGGAAGCTCCCCCTCACTCAGGACTCTCCATCTGCAGCTGCCAACAAATCCCTTTGTAGTTCAAGACTGTTTTGTTGGTTTGTTTCCCACAAAGGAAGAGTAGCCAACGTGAAGCCAAACTTGTGCTTTTACAGGTAAAGAAGCTGAGGCCCAGAGAGGTCCAATGACACACTCAAGTTTACAAATCCAGCAAAGGAAGGAGTCAAACCCTTTCTAAGTTTCCAGCCAGAAATTAGGACTCTAATTTGGAATTTCCCTGAAGATTGACTTCAGTCAGTCTCAAAGTGTAACTTCAAGTATACTTCCATGTCTGTAAAATGACACACACACGGGTGTAATTATTATGGCAGATCCTGGAGTAATAGAAGGTTGAAAGCTGCTAATGCCCCCAGGAGGGTCTGGATAAATACTATTGTTCATCCTTGAGAAAGACTCCTGTTGACTCCATGGGGAGGCGGGCAAATGAGGACAGTCTGGAAAGAACTTAGGTCATGAAGGTGAAAAATTCCTGGAAGAGGGAAAAATGCATAATATCGTGTAAATACACCAGTTTTTAATAAAAAGAAAGAAAATATATATTCCTATTTCTTCTATTCGTACACACTCCAGACGGAGGTCAACAGTAGTGTGATAACTAGTTGGAGGAGGAAGAACTGGGTGATAGGAGCTGAGATGAGAGTGAAAAGTTTCTAATTCTTTAATCTCGTTGAAAATATGCAAGAAGAAGAAAACATTTGGAGTCTGTCTGACAGAGCTGGGTTTAAATTATAACTATGAATAAACAGTTTGGGGGCCAAGTTGGTCAAATCTTTCCCTTAACTATGAACAGCAGTTCTAGTATTGAAAGGTCACAGGTAAGCCACAGGCTGTCTCAATGTGACAGTGAGGACACGGGCAGACCGGAAGCATACGGATATCTGCTAGGGGAGGGCATTGTGAAAATTAATCAACCTAATGCTAAAATCACTTCCCAGAGGGTCCGGTACATACTAAACAATTAATAAATTCAGTTGCAATGCTCCCTAAATAGCCATTTTCAAACAAAACCAGCACAGAAAGGTGCTTGCAGAGGAAATAATAATGGCAACCCAGCTGCCCCATCTCAAGAGTTCACCAAGTACCACAAGTGCAGTGCGCAGAAGAGAGTTAGGGCCAAGAAATGCCAGAACACTGACCAGTCTCTCCTCCTGCTGCAGCCTGGCCTGGGGAGATGGACTGCACGACTGGTGGTAAATTTTTAAAATCTGGCTTTGTCAAAATATTGACAGAGTCGCACAGTAAGCAGAAACTGTGTGGAAGCAAACACAGCCATCAGACTCTTCAGAAGCCTCCCTGCGCTCTACGCCCTGCCTGCTGACTTAATCATCTTACTGACTCCAGTTATTTATGGAGGAATGATCATATCATGAAAAGGAAAAGTAATGAGGCAGTAATTAACAAAAATAATAACGAATCAGACATGGGCTTTGTACAGTTGCTTTTTACCTAAGAGTTATTACAATTCCATTTTTCCTACCTATTCACTTTTAAAATGGAAGCGCTTTGCACTGTTTTGCCTGCCGGGCATCCGTTGGGGAATCGCTCTTCTCCAAATCTCAGTTCTTGTGTTTTGGGAAGACATCAGATCTGAGCCTGTCCAATTAAAAAATTTTAACCCCCTCTCCAAAGGGCTTTGCACTTCTATCTGGGAAACGCTGGGGATATAACTGAAAGTATCAGAAAGAAGCAGTGTTTTTCTAGTTCGACTACCTGGCTGGTAGATTGTGAATTCAGAATGACAGGGGGTCATGGTCCCTCTACCACGGACAGCAATTGGGATGTTTCCACGGGGGTCTGCTGATGGCACCCTGTTCAGAAGGTTTGCCCCGGGGCTTCCTCTGGGCCATCAGACACCAACCAATAGGATGAGCCTACTGCTGGGGGGCAGTTGCCCCCCTGGAAAGACCCATCAGTTGCCTCCCAAGGTATAACCTCAACCAGGGAAGACAGAAGCCAAGGACTGATGTCACCATTTCTGGTGGCAAATTCTCAGGAAAGTGCTTCTCAGAGGCTTTCCTGACCATTGTGGGAAGATCCTTCTGGAGCCCCGCTTTCCCACCACACTGGTTTCTATGACACACAAGGTGTGATCTAGAAGGACAGCATGTTTCAATTTTTTAAAAATTGCAGTAAAAGGCACTTTGCCATTAATCCTCCCTCAAAATACTGCCTCTTGCTTCAAACACACTCATCCCATTGTTCTTGCCACTTTCTGAAGCAGTTCTGGAATGGTACAGTTGTGGCTGCTTTGATATCCTGAATTGATTCAAAATGCTTACCTGTCTCAGTGGTTTCAACCTTGGCTTGGAGCCAAAGTTGCCCTGTTCCAGGTCCTGTTGTTACAGGCAACTGAGCTAGAGAAATGTTACAGGCAGACAGAGCTGGGCCCTCAAACAGCCAGTGCAGAGCAGATACCTTACAATTTTGAGGGGTGACAGACACCTCCCACTGTGGGCTAGGCCTCAAGAGGAAAGATCAAACAAATGCACCCACATCCTAAGAGACTGATACTCTTTTTTTTTTAAGAGGAAAAAAAACCCCACAGAAACCCCCACCAAAAAAAGAGAGAGAAAAACAAACACAACAAAAACCCTAAAATGATAGCAATATAGATTTTCAAAACAAGATGATAGGGATTTAACAATGATTGGTTACTGCATATTGTTATCTTCAAAAGAGTAGCTTAGATTACCAGATACAGACATGCAAAATTAATCAAACAGTATGAGTACTAACTGTTCTTTTCCAAGAACTAATAGAATTAATAGTATAATCATCTTGGCTGTTTTATGTATGTATAAACCATTTTATATTTTTTCCCTTTTCCTTCCTTCTTTACTCCTTCCCCTAACCTAATCACCTTCCCCCCTTGAGCAGCTTCTTGCCCTTTCACAGTATCTATTGTACGTTTTGGATCTTACCTACTCTTTTAGTTTCTTACATTAGGGAGACACTACGGTATTTACACATGTGAGTCTGGTTTATTTCACTTAAGTGCTTTGTCTCAAGTTGCATCCATTTACCCATAAAAGCCTCACATTTATCCTTCTTTATAGCTGAGTAGTACTCCACTGAATAAAAATACCACATCTTTTTTATTCATTCCTTGGTTGATGGGCACTTGCATTGTTTCCAAGATTTGGCTATTGCAAATTATGCTGCTATAAACATGCGTGCACATATATCATTGTGGTCTGATGTTTTCTGTCTTTGTGGGAAAATATCCAGAAGGGGAACAGCTGGATCGAATGAAGCCTCTAATCCTAGCTTTTTGAGTAATCTCCACACTGATTTCCACAGTGGTTGCACCAGTCCACACCCCACCAACAGTGCAGAGCAATTCCTTTTTCCCCACACCCCCTCCAGCATTTGCTATTGGTTGATTTCTTCATCTTGGCCATTCTTTCTGGAATGAGATGCAATATCAGTGTTGCTTTAATTTTCATTACTCTAATGATCAATGATGCTGAACAATTTTTCATATATTTATTTCCCATTTGTACGTCTTCATCTGAGAATTGTTCATCTCAGATGCCCATTTTTGGATTGGGTCTTTGAATTTGAGGGATTTGATTTTTTTCAATTCTTTATGCATTCTAGATAGAAGTCTTTTTGTCTGAGGGACTGTTGGCAAACTTTTTTTCCCCAATTGGTAGGATTTTTTCCACTCTGTTGGTGATTTCTTTTGATGGGCAGAAACTTTAATAAGATGAAATCCTGGTTGCTGATTCTTTGAAGAAATTCCTGTGCAATTTGATTTTTGTTCATGAACTCTCTGCCTACCCCTATGTCTTTGACATTTCTACCTACTTTGTCTCCCAGTAGATTTAGTGTTTCTGTTTTAATATTTAGATCCTTGATCATTTTGACTTTAATTTAGTGCATGGTGAAAAGCATGGATCTAGTTTGTCTTCAGCATGTGAAAACCCAGTTTTCCCAGGACCATTTATTAAAGAGACTGGGGTTTTTTTCCCCAGTGAACATGTTTGGCCCCTTCGTTAAAGATAAGATGGCTGAGTGTGTTTGTATTTGTGTCTATATCTTCTATTTTGTTCCATTGATCCTCGGGTCTATTTTTTTGCCAGTACCAAGCTAATTTTATTACAGTAGCTTTATAGTATAACTTCAAGTCAGGGATTGTGATGCCTCCTGCCTTGCCTTTGTTGCTTAGAGTTGCCTTTGCTAGTCTAGGTATCTTCTAGTTCCAGATGAATTTTAAGAATGATTTCTCTAGATCTGTTAGGCATGCTAATGGTATTTTGACTGGGTTTGCATTAAATCTATATAACAGTCTTGGGAGTGTGGCCATTTTTACAATGTTGGCTCTTCCTATCTATGAGCAGGAAATATCTTTCTGGGCAGCAAAAGCAAGGTTCGGGAGGGTGTTATTTAATTTCCATGTGTTTATGGAGTTTTTGCTTTTTTGCCATTAATTTCCAATTTCACTGTAACATGGTCAAATAATAAGCATGGGACAATTTCAATTCTTTTGCATTTATTTAAGCAATTCTATGGGCTAATATATGGTCTATTTTAGAGAATGACTTGTGTGCAGCTGAGAAGAATGTGTATTCTGATGTGCAGTAGAACACTAAACATCTATTAAGTCTATTTGTTCACATATTTGATTCAGTTCTATTATTTCTTTGCTGATTTTTTGTCTAATTGATCTATCTCTTTGTGACAATGGGGTATTAAGTTCCCCTATTAACATTTATCTTAAATAGTTGCACTCTCCCATATTTTGTGCATATATATTTATGATTGTTATTTCTTCCTTTTGAATTTTCCATCTAACAAGTATGTAGTGACCTTCTTTATCTCTTTTGATCATTTTTGGTTTGAAGTTCACAGTGTCTGCAAACAGAATAGCTCCCCTGCTTTTTTCAGTGTTCCTGTTACATGAAGTATTGTTTTTCATCCTTTGACTTTCAGTCTATGAGTTTCTTTTTGAGTCAAACGTGTTTCTTGTATACAGCATATTGTTGGGTCTTGTTTCTTGATTCATTCTGCCAGTCCATTTCTTTTGATTGGCGAATTGAGGTCATTTACATTGATGTATTGGCTTATGTTTATCATGTTATTTTCCTGTTGTTGCTTCCCTGTTTTTTCCTCTGCTTAACTGTTTGCCTGGCCCGGTAGTTTCTTTCTAATGTTGCTCTTAGAATAGAACTGTGGGCATTTTTATCACTATCTAGAGTGTCTTTCAGTACTTTTTGTTGGGTTGAATTTGTGCTCATGAATTTCTGCAATTGTTCTTTGTCATGGTAGTATCTTATTTCTACATTAATTTTAAAAGATAATTTTGCATTGTATATCAATTTAGCTTGGAAGTTGTTTCCTTTCAGGGCTTGAAATATTTTACTCCAAGTTCTTCTTGATTTGAAGGTTTGTGTTGAAAAGTCAGCCATGATTCTAATGGGTTTTCCTTTATAGGTGTTTCTATATCTGTTTCTTTTCTCTAGTAGCTTTTAATATTCTGTTTTTGTGCTGAATTTATGGGATCTTGATTATTATATTTCTAGGTATAGATTTTTGTTGGTTATGATTGTTTGGGGTTCTATATGCCTGTCTTATCTGTATGTCAGATTCTGTTCCCATGCTTGGGAAATTTTCTGCTATCCTACAAATAATTTTTTAATTACTTTTCCTTTGTGCTAACTCCTGCCTTCTTCATTGACACCCAGAAGCCTTATGTTATTTTTCTTTGCATCATTTTGGAGTTGTTGAATTGTTATTCCATGGTCCTTTGCTATTTTATTTATTTTTTTATTATTTTGAAGATAGTAAAATACAACAGAACAAGGCAGAACAAAGCCAATCAAGACAATGCAGTGAAATTGGTACAGAACTTCACAGCAGGGTACCAGAATAACAGTAATAGGTACCATAGTATATCTCATTATCTTCACAATAGTTGTCCTTTCAATCAGATATAGCAAAATCTAACCAAATACAGAACATCATAAAACCTATCAAAACAGAGTATTAAATAGAGCAAAACAGTTAATCAGAACAAAGTAAAACAGTGATAACAATATTTGCCTTCAAAGAGATGGTAGAAGGAGATCCCTCATATTTGCTATGTTGCATACGGTCATCCTCCCAAGAGATGCTTAGACCTCTGGTTCCCATTTGTTAACTGGGGGACAGGAGGTGGAATGTTTGATTCTCAGCCTGTGTGCACTGGTAGGCTCACAGCTGCTTACCAGGGAGGTGAGCAGGTTGCTTTGTTGCCCAGTGCCCTAAGTTCCACCATGGCAGGAATTTTGGGAGACACTGGCTGACTGGTTCTATCCCTGGGTCACCGGCCGCTTGCTCAAACCATGGCTGCTTACCCTTCCTTGCTATTTTAAAGAGATCTTTTCTTTCATGGGCACTAGCCTCAATCCTGTCTTCAGAGTCTGAAGTTTATCTTCAACTTCATTCAAGCAGTTTTCCAGGTTTCAGTGGAATTCTTAATTTCCTGAATATCTGTTTGAATGTTTCATGCATTTTAATCCTTTTTATATTGTTCATTCAAGATTTGCATCATTTTCCTGTGCTCTTCTTTTTATGGTCTATATCTTCTCTAGCTGTGTTGAGCAATTTTTTCATTATGGATGTCATTTCTTTTTTAATCAGAGATTATTTCTGATCTGATTTCCTCTATATCTACATAGATTGGTTTCTTTGTCTCATTTGCTATATTTTCAGAGGTTTCAAGTATGTGTTTTCCAATTTCTTCTATTTCTAATGTCTCCTGTACTTGATCTGGGAAGACTGAAGGTCTGAGATTGCATTTTGCTTTTTCGTTTTGTCATTTTCTCCTGTTGGTTTAAATTTTGTTCCTTTCAATCTTCACCTTTGGTCCTGTCAATCTTCACCTACGCCTATGCCTGGTGTGCATCATTTTCAGGGTCCTACTGTGAGACTGGTTTTCTTCCAGTTCCCAGTACTGGTTAGAGGACAGCATCACTGCCATGATAGACCCACCACAGTCACCTGGGTGGAGGGTGGCATCACCAGAGAGGCCACAGGCCCTCCCAGGAGTTGATATTCTAAATAAGTCTCTATCACCCTGAGGAAGTCAGAAGGAGCCACTAACCTAACCCTTACAGGCAAATGCCCTATTCTGTATTCAAGCCTACTTGCTACATGACTCACTTTCCCATTTGTCCCCAATTTAATCAACTTTACCTGGGCTATTACACTCATAATCTTATTGGTTGACCATAGTTCTGTCCCACCTCACACCCACCTTGTGAGTTCCTATGTTTTCCCCACCTTAGACCTGCCTCACTTTGTGGTTTTACTCCATAAAAGTCCCTAGAAAAGACAGAGTCCTTGGCAACCCACTTGGGACCCCTTCTGTCTCTTTCAGACAGAAGCTTTCTTTCTCTCAATAAATATATTCTGTTCCTATCCTCCACTGTTCTTAAAATTCATTCTTCGATTTTAGAGAACACAAACTCATACTGGACATCTAGTAGGCTGGAAGTTTCTTTCCTGTGTATCACTGTGGATAGAACACACATATTTTTATCAGCCTACCTTTCTTTTGGATGCACTCTTTGGAAGCATTCACTATACTTTTGATCACACCTCATACAGACACTCATGAAAGCAGACTTCCAGAACTGCTTCAGAAAATGGCAAGAGCAATGGGATATGTGTGTTTGAAGTGAGAGGGAATATTTTTCTGGAGGATTAATGGCAAAGTGTCTTTTATCTTAAAAATGTTTAAAATTTAAGCATTCACTGTGATTTTTGAACACCCACCATGGCACACTTCTATTGCTTTTTCTTACTTCCCTCATTCTCCCCACTCACTTACTCCTAGTCCCTGAAATTACTTCCCCAATCAACTGCCTGCAGCCAATTCCTGGTCTCACGTCTGCTTTCAGTGGAATCCAGCCCATACTACCTGTAACACTGATGCCATAGTCCTATCTCCTAGCTCTGCCTCCTTCTAGATTTCACTTTAACCATTTCACACTGCTTTCCAATGGCTTCCAAAAGCACTTAGATTATATAAACTTAATAGCAAAGTTTATAAATATGCTTATTGCTAATATACAATACAAAACAATACTTGATCAGTGAATGCCACTATACAAAAACTGTAATTGTTTGGAAAAGGGACTAATTACTGCAAGCTGTCAAAGTCAAAAAAGGTTTTAAGAAGGAAGTAAAATTGGATAAGGTGTGAAATTTACATGATGTGTAAGACTAAGCAAGATAGGAAAGAAAGAGAATGTGCTTCCAGAAGAGGAGTCATATAAAAATACCTACTATTAAAGAACACATACTACATGCCAACCAATCTTCTAAACTCACTTTGTGGATGAACTCATTTAATCCTCATAGTGATTTTGGAAGTAGCTCCCCTATTTGTACTTCACAGACTAGGAAACTGAAATACATATTATGAAATTGTCCAAGCAAGGTCCCAAGGGCCTGAGACTCAGTCTCAATGAAGGAGCACCAGAACCTACTATTAAATGTTAACTACACACTGCTTTGCTAAGTGCTACAGTGTGTCTCTTAGCTGAGATGAGATAAAGAGCTAAAATTATTTTTAATTGTGATATAAACTATATATAATATAAAGTTTATCATCTTAACTATTTTAAGTGTATAATTCAGTAATATCAAGTATATTCACCTCACTGGTCAACCAACTTCAGAACATTTTTCATTTTGCAAAGCTGAAATTCTGCCCAGTATCTTTTTAAAAAAAAACTGAAACTCTATACTCATAAACAGCTCCGTCTCCACTAAGTCCCTGGCAAACAATATCCATCTCTGTCTCTATATATTTAACCACTTTTGATTGGTCACATAAATAGAATCATACAAGTATTTGTTCTTCTATATCTGGCTTATTTTATGCAGAGTGACATCTTTGAGGTCCATCTCTGTCACAGCCTGTGTTAGAATCTCCTTCCTTTTAAAGGCTGAATGCTATGCCATTATAAGGGCACAGTGTTTCCTGTCTGTCTACCCACTCACTCAGACCTTTACTCAGACACTTGCTTCCATCCTTTCCACCTTCAGGCTGTTGTGGATGCTGCTGCTGTGAACATGGGTGTGAAAATATCCACTTGAATCCCTGATTTTATTATTTTTTGATACATACCCAGAGTTGAATTTTTGGGTTATATGGTAATTTTAGCTCCAGTTTTTTTGAGGAACTGCTATTCTGTTTTCTATGACATTATTTTATATTTCCACCAACCATGCTGAAGTGCCAGTTTCTCTGGTTTCTCAGAGGTCCTAGGTTCAGCCTTTCCAAATTTGATATAGAGGCAGGACATCTGAGAACTGTCTGGGAGACAGTGGGAGACACTCAGGTGACAGGATGGCACCGCAGGCAGATTTGGAATTTATCCAGGGAGAAACGAGAGAAGCCATGAAGAAGAAGGGGAGCTGATTTGAGGGACGGAAGTGAGGAAGGTGAGGGGAAGTGAGTGGGATGACCCCAAGGGTGGCACATTCATGCACAAAAGGCAGTGCTAATCATTTCTGAAGTGGCATGCTCCAGTGCTCTGGAAGGTTAGGCAGGGGTGCGCTTGGACCGACCTATAGCAGATGAGGAGTTTTGTTCCCCTATATCAGCAGGAAGACATCACAAAGGTTCTGGTGAGGAAGGGTGGTGGTTTGGCCCGAGATGGCAGGGATGGGCATGGTGAGATTGGATGCAGAACTATCTGAAGAGAAAGAAGACTAAACTTGCCCTTGCACTGAGCCAGTTCTGCAGAGTAGTTCAGCCCCCAAGCTCACACAGCTTGTGAAAGACAGAGCCATTATACAAACCCAGATCATTCGTTTGATCATTATTTATTGACCACCTGTGCTGGCCACAGGGGTTGGAACAGTGAATAAAACATGGTCCCTGCCCTCATCATAAGGACTGTGCTTTAACTGTGGAGGGTCAATGGACCACAGAGCTGAGGGCAAGACTCAGAAGCCAGTAGCCAAGGTGACATCCCAGCTCTGCTGCTCAGGACCCATGTGACCTTGGGCAAGTGCTTGATCACTTTAAGCCTGTGTTCTCTGCTGCGAGCTGGTAATAATCATCTCATTCCCTCCTCTTTGCTTGCTCTGAAGAATAAGTGAGCTGGTATACAAAAAGTGCTTAGCATAGTACTTGGTGCAAGGAAACACTTCATAAATGTTAACTATTATGACTGCACAGTTCAAGCACTTCACCATTCTATGATTGGGTCTCTATTTTAATTTCCTATTCTGCAAATTAACAATGAATTTCTTCCTTTGCTCTGCAAAACTGTGTGCAACTTTAAGGTTGCACCAATGCCAATTAACTCTGTAAAGAACAGGCCAAAGTTAGAACATTTGCCTATGTATCTATGTGCACTGAGATAAAAGTATAAATCTGGATCCCACAGTGTTAACACTGCCTGGTAGAATCATGGTGAGATGAAGGCAATGGTGGCTTCTTCTTTATGTTGTCCTATTTTTCTTTCTTTTTCAGTTCTCCACAATAAGACTTCATTCATTTTCTAATCACAAAAACAGCCATAGGACTATTTTTGCAGTAATATCTAAGCAAAAGGATCTGTAAGTCCAAAGAAGAGAGAAATGTACCCCCGTCCTTTGCCCTTTGCTTTTATCTCAGGACATGGCCTGAGTCATGAAAAAGCACTGGCTGTTTACCGGTGTCCCAAGGTGAGATCACAGAAGCATGACTGAGAAGTGGCTTCTGACAGCCCGCGGTGCCTGAAACAGAAAAGCACATAAGAACCAGCAGCCGCCAGCCCAGCTCTGCAGAGGAAACGGGTCACCAGGCTGCAAGGCCAGGACAGCTGACATGTCCTGACCTTGACCTGGAGTCATCTGGTCAGGCCAACTGCCAGGGGAGCACTGAACAAACAGGCAGAGCCAACGCCCCGTAGCAATAGAGAACATCAGAGTGACACACACCCCTTCCCCCCAGTCCAACTCCCACATGGCTCCACCTCAATAAAAATCCAAATCCCTCAGCAGCCTGGCTTCTCTGGCTTTAGCTCCCCACAGTCCTGCACAGAGCCAGAATGCAGGGACTGAGGCACTAACCCATTTCTCTTTACAATCTTGGCCACAGTGTCCCAGATTCCATCCCCATTCTCAGTGACACTGACAGTCAAGGTGACCTTTCTTATCCTGACCTGCTGAAACATCCGTGCTTCCCTGCGTGATCTTCCTGATGACTGGCTGCCTCTGTCTGCCAGTATCTGGTTCAGGATTCATCCTTGCCTCACTCGCAAACCTCCCGAACTCCACGCATGAAAGCTTCATTCTTTCAGGTGAGGTTAAACATCTAGGAGTTCTCGATTCACCTCTCCTGCTTCCCCCAGCCCATCAGTGCATGCCGCCAGCTCTGCCTTCTAAATAAAGCCGGGACTCAACCCCTACTGGTCCCTGCCACCTTCTGCAGACTCCAGATTCACTCATCTTCTGCACCCAGCCTCCTTCTGTCCATTCCCAACACAGCAGTTGAGATTCCATTCAACCATGAGCAACTTCATATCAGCCCCCAGGTCAGCTCTCCAATCACTTTGCATTCTTAGAACAAAAGCCAGGTCCCTTTCCCCAGCTTGCCGAGCTTTCCGTGATGCACTGTCTCCTTGGCTGCTGGCCTCCCAGCTGCTGCCGTCCCTCCTTGGCTTGAGCTTTATCTGTGCTGAGCTCCTGGCCTTTCCTTGAACACACCAAAAGAGTTCCCATGCCAGCCCTGGCTCTTGTCCCTTGTACCTGGCTCACTCTTCTAGACACCCACATGACCTGTGCCATCCTCTCCCCACATCTGGACTCTGACAGCATTCTGTTGACCACCTGGTTCAAGGTTACTAGGTAGCACCCAGGACATTGAGTTAAATTTACATTTCAGATAAACAAGGAGTAATTTTTTAGTGTAAGTACTAAAATAAGTATTGCACTATTTGAGAAATTTTTGCAATGAATATACCCATACCTAAAAAGCATCTTTTTTTCTGAAATGCAAATACAATCAAATGTCTTATGTTTTTATTTGAGAAACAGTAAACCTCTAAAATTTCCCTCTCTGCCTGTATTTCTCTCCTTAGCATCCACCTAACATATTATGTTTTGTTTGATTTATTGTCTGTCTACCTCTACTAGGTCTGTGCTGTCCAATGCAGTCACCACTGGGCTTACGCAGTGACTGAACATTTGAAACCTGGCCAGTGCTCGTGAAGAACTAAATAGTGCATTCTATTTAATTTAAATTTAAGAGTGAATATTTCGATGCAGTTATTGGAAAATTTTCAAATGTGTTTAAAACAACTTGGGTAAGATAATATATTCTTTCAAGCTAAACTTTATTAAGTCTCTAACTACAGCATATATGCGCCAATAAAAATTTAGTATTCAAATTGACATGTTCCTGAAGTATGAATTATATACAGAATTTTGAAGACATGGTAAGAAAAATGCATATCTTATTATTTACATGGATTATATATGGAAATGATAATGCTGCATGCATGTTAGATTAAATATAGTATTAGGATTAATTTTACCTGCTTCTCGTTACTTTTCTGAGTCTGGCTGTTAGAAATCTGTACCTTGCTAAGTCCGCACATGTTGCACTGCTTTTGGGCAGAGCTGCATCTTTCAGGGCTCAGTTCCACTGATAGAAGAGCTGCAAGCCCACAAGCAGCAAGCAGACTTTCAAGCCCACAGTTTATTCTGGGATGTGCTTCCAGGAAGCAGGAGTGTGGCCCTGGAGAGAGTGGGGAAGAAGGAAAAGTCAACATGAATGCTCATTGTCAAGGCTGAGCTGTGGGTGGCAGGAACTCCTCTCCATGGGGACCTGCTGAAAAGCTACAGAATACCTCCCAGAATTGTCTGCTGAGAGACAGGAAACTAAAGGCTTTATCCATCCAGCTCAAATCAAATGACAGCTGCTCTCAGCAGTGGGAATGGAAGAATGGAGCCTCATTACACTCAGAAAACTGGAAAGCCCCCAGCTTGAGACTTGAATAAGACATTAGCAGTCTAAAACAAGTTCTAGCTCACAAGACACCATCCACCACATCCAGAGGGTACATGAGAAGTGGACCAAAGGGATATGATGGATACACTGGGAAAAACTGTCTTGCTCAGTTTTAAATCCTCAAATCCTAGCACATTTCCTGGGAAATAGTAGATGCTCACTTAATTGTTGAATAAATGAATGAAGGCATCTGTATGCAAATAATTTAAGGGTTGCCACACACTCAGCATATAAATGTCCAAAGCTAATTAGATGTTTTTTCACTATTTCCTATTTGAGTACCATCTCAAAATCCCTAGCCTCAAATTTCAAACAGTTTTTCCAACAGAATTTTCTAACTTAATAAATATCAAATACATGAACCTTCTCCTGAAGGTTAAGGTAACAAGTCTTTTCTCCTCCAGAAAACCTAAAATGACAGGTGGAGTGAGAGAACTTGGAATCTGAATTATTCTGTCTCCCAGTTGGATGGGAGCTGGACAGTTTGGATGGTTTATTCAACCATACCCAATGTTTATTCACACTTCATATATTTCTTTCCTGTGGCACCTAATCTATGTTTATATGTACACAGCAAGGGCTAATAAAACTTCCTAAACTTCCATAGAATGAATCCAGAACTTCTGAAAACCCCTGCCCATCACCACCTTAGACCCTAGGAGGAGCCATCCCTAGGAAAGTGCCGAGATCCCTGAAACACCGATGTCATCACACTTGCTTAGAGGCCTACAAAGGGCAATTTCTTCCTGGTATTGACAAGCCTCTAACTGAACCAATACTGTTTCTACCTTTTGTTAGTCTGTTTGGGTCCCTCTCACAAAAATATGAAAAAGTAATTTAGAAATAGAAGAAACATATTTCCCACAGTTCTGGAGGTCAGGAAGTCCAATGTCAAGGCACTGTCAGATTCTGCATTGGGTGAAGACAAGTCCAGTGTATTTATTCAGACTGTAACATTCAGATTATAACATATTCTTTGCACACTTATTAGAATTCTCCAGAATCTTTTCTTTGTCACTGAAGGCCGTTTGGTTGCTTGAAAATATAGTTCATTCAGGAAGGTCAAACACAAGCTCAATTCTTTGACTTGCCTCTTTCCAGGGTAATGAGACAGAGCTCTCAGTACTTCCAGTGGTAATCACTCAGTGAACCTGAAAGTGGCTGTTTTATCTGCCTTTTAAATTTCTCTTTTTAATGTACTTGTCACAAATCATGTATTTTTACACAGCTCAGAAATGCTGGAGGGGCTGTAAGGAAAAAGGAACTCTTCTCCCACTGTTGGTGGGAGTATAGACTGGTACAACCACTGTGGAAATCAGTGTGGAGATTCCTCAAAAACTAGGATTAGAGGTCCCATTCAATCTAGTTATTCTACTTCAGGGTATTTTTCCAGAAGAATTAAAAGCATCAACCAAAGTGATATGTGTGCACCCATGTTTATAGCAGCACAATTTGTAATAGCTAAATCTTGGAAATAACTCTAATGCCCATCAACCAAGGAATGAATAAAAAAAAGATATGGTATTTTTATTCAATGGAGTACTACTGGCTATAAAGAAGGATAAACTCAAGGCTTTTATAGGTAAAGGATACACTTAAGACCATACTCATAAGTGAAATAAATCAGATGTGCAAGTGTAAACATCATATTTTCTCCCTAGTATAAAAAAAAACTAAAAGAGTAAACAAAATCCAAAATGTATAATAGATATTGTGAAAACAAAAGGGGAAGAAACCACTGCAAAGGAAAGAACAATTGGAATGAGGGAATGGAGAAAAGAGAAGGGAAAAGAATATGTATATACCATATATGATAGAGTAATTATGCTACTAATCTGTTTTAGTTCAGTGAAAACAGTTTGTGCTTACATTGGCTAATCAATTTCTCATGTCTTTGTCTTGTAATCTAAGCAACTACTTTTAAGTTAATATGCAATATACTCACCATTGTTAATCTCCTATTATCTTATTTTGAAATTCTGTACCATTGTTTTTATCTTTTTTTTTTTTTCAAAATTAAAAAAAAAAAGAAAAGGAATCTGGGCTCATTATCCCTGTGGGTGTTTAAAGTGCCCCATTGTTGGCCAATGAAAGTCACTCGTGTGAGCCTATGTGACCTTTTGACGTGACCATTGGTCTTCCATGGCTTTGCTTCCTTTCTTGTGTGTTAAGGTGGCCCAAGGTTCTCTCGCGTGTTTCCTTCCTGAGATTGGAAAGCGCATTCATCAGTGGAGCCCTGGCTCCTCTTCAGTGCCGATAGTACTTAGAGTGTACAGATGCCTTTACCAGCCAACAAAACTGAGGAACGCACGCCAGAGGTGATGATCAGTGTTCACCTCTGGCAAAGACACAGCTCTGCAGAACAGGACCCCGTGCTGCTCTAACATCTTCTCTAAGGCACCTGACTTTTTTTTAAGTACTGACAATAAGACTAGTTTTAAAAATAAATTGTCTCTAACAGTAAACAGATAAACTGCCCCAGGGAAAGAAATTTCAGGAACCAGTGAGTAGGTGGGAAGGATACATTTGTTCACTTTGCTTTTATTTTATTAGGAGGAGGGAAGACTAGGGATTCCTCAGCCCTAAGGTACTTCTGCCTCCCCAGAGGGTCAGTTCTAAAAATCAGTGCCACCTCAGCAAATGAGCGCCAGCTTTTTTGGTCTCAGCACTACCGTGTTTCCCCCAAAATAAGACCTAACTAGAAATAAAAAATGCCAGCCCCAATCAGCCTATCTGTACCTTCCTTGCCATTACAGAGTCACCAACCACCAAGAGAACAGTGAGACATGACCTTCTGCATGACACTGGCCATCACCATGATAAAAACCAGGTATTCATTCCAGCTGAAGTTTATTTTCCGGGTGGGTCTTTTTTGGGAGAAAATGCAGAATCTGCTGTTGCTGTTTACAAGTTTGGAAAATATTGGTAATTTGAAATTGTTTGCCATTTGTTTCCTAATCTTCCATTGTTTAAGGTCCAAGTATCTCCCTCGCCATAAAAATATGTACACACTCTCTTCTTGTTTCCAGAAGTGGTCAGGTTTTGGTTCTATAGGGTGTTCTCAGTGGATTCAAAACAGTTCTATGCCCACAAATGATCACTCTCCTGATGTCTTGGGACAGTCAAGGCCAGTCACTGTGCCAAAAGCTGGCAAGGAATTCTCATACATGTGATGCTGCCCACTTTAAACCATGACAAAGCTCTTTCACTTTGGTTCCATCCAATTAGTGGTAAATCCCAAAAGGAACAAAAGCCAGGCAGAGGGAAGACTGCACATATGGGCTAAAGAGCATAGCCTCTCAAATCAGAGAGATGCATGTGGGTTTCCATTAGCTCCACAAAGTTATCTGCCTCTCTTTGCCTCAATTACATCTTTTGCAAGTTGTGTTTTCATGATTTCTCTCATTCGGAAGATTCAGTGCATTCTCACTGATAGAACACCTAGCACAAACCTTGTCTCTTGATAAGTAGACAATGTTGGAAATGTTGCTGCTGCTGCTGCTGATGACGCTGATGCCACCTTTGATGATGTTATAGCTGGGCTGGTTCCTCTCTAGCTGCAGCACTTGTTTCCACATTGCTCTCACACATTGGGCTCAGTCATGAAAAAACAGTCTTGTAGTGGTTCTAGAAGTGGTTGTTGTTGATGTTAAGATCAAACTTGTGAGAAGCGTAGGGGGACAAAATGAGCTCTATCTGTAGGTGGGAAAGACCTGGGCCTTACTGCCAGATCAGCACTCACCAGTTGGAATCATGAGCAATTGTAATAATTCTGAGCCTCTGTTTATTCCTAACAATTATCAATCTCTTCAACCCCTTTCTCAAGCTGTCCTTAGGTCCTAGACACTGTGTTAGAATAGAATGCAAGAATAGCAAGAATTCATCCTTAAGTTAAAGGGATTGCCAGGTGGAGACGTGAGGTAAGAGACAACAGGAGTCAAGAGCATGGACTTTAGTCAAGTGCGGTGATCTACACCTATCATCCCAGCACTCTGGAGGCTGAGGCAGGAGGATTTCAAGTTTCAGCCACACCTGGACAATTTAAGGATTTAGTAAGACCATGTTCCAAAAATATTTTTTAAAAAAATTAAAAGGCTGGGGATATATCTCAATGAAAAGACTCTGCATTCAATCCCTAGTACCACAAAAATGAAAAAATAAAATAAAAAGCATGGGCTTTGGAGTGAGACCCAGTTCCCATCTGCACTCAAATTCCCTAGCTGTGATTCTGGGTACATTCGTCACCTGCATGGTCTAGCTCCTACTCACTCACTTCAAAATGGAAACAGAGATTTCCCTGGTGTAAATAACCATGACGTAAAGTTCTTAGTTTAATGCTGGCATCCAGCAAATGTTAGCTGCTATTACGAAGCCCATTCACATGTTGCTGGCACCACGTAAGGACTTTCTGCTGGTTCCCATGGATATTTATACAAGGAACAGGGATGTGGGAGTGAGAAGGCTTCAGTAACACCACCATGCCTCGGTTTCTTTGAGACGTCCAGTATCCCAAGGAGCTGGAACAGGAGAGAGAGAAAAAGGAAGACACAGAGACTGGACATTCCTTTGGGCACCAGCCCAAACCCCTTGGGCAAATTTAACGAATGTCTCATAACAACTTTGTAAAGTTCTTTACAAACCACCTCTTTAGTCAAAGAGCTGACTGCAGCTGGGTGGCCATGTTCAATCACTTTCTGGCAACAGAGCATGAGGGTGACCTGCAGCTTGGGAATAAGGCAGGAACTGGGAATGCAGGCTCAAATAAGACACCATCTCTTCATTCAGAATCTGAGCAAGAGAAACCATCTCAACAACGAATTGCATTACAGAGCCACAAGCTGTTAGCAGAAGTATGTGAAAAATCCTGCAGGACAGTGATCTTAAGGACCAATTTACTGAACTTATACAAGTGTCGGGAAGGTGCCAATCTCTGTGCACAGATGATTGCACCAAAACCTTAGAAAATCCTAACCTTTCCTGTTTTTCCCCATAATAGTTACCTGATTGCATCAACTTGCATAATAAACACCCAGCTAAATTGGATCAGCACAGTTCTGTGTGGCTGAAGGCAGAGGACCCACTCTTGATGTGAGTGGCACCAACTGCTGTCTCCTAAGTAGAATAAAAGGAAAACCAAGAAGGAAGGCTTTGCTCATGATTCTTTGGAGGAGCTCCAGTCTTCACATTCACCTTGGGTATCACGGCCTGGCTTCCAGGGAACACTCTTCAGCTTCCATGACAGACCCATCAGCCTCCTGAAATGGATTTGCACAAGACACTGCAGAGAGTTCCAGAACTTCAATTGCATCCTCCTGGTCTCCAGCATGCAGACAGCCCCTTTGCAATCTCCCACACCTAACTCTACAGGCACCTATTGTAAGCCAAGCTGGTAAATTCTTATGCTATACATGTGTATATCTTGTATTTAATCTGCTTCTCTCGTAGGTACGGACATATGGCCACTGCATCCTCATCACTTGGCACGCAGTGGGCACATGTGGGGCACTCGGGAAGTATCCTTTATACAAGGAACAGGGAAAACAACCCTAGAAGACCAGTCTTGGCATTGCACCAAGCACACAGATATGGAGGCCAAGGTTCATACATGCAAGTTCCATGTAAGGTCCCAACTCCTGTGAAGAGTAGCAGAGCTGAGAGTCAAATAGAATCTGACTCAGTCCCAATCTTAACCCCCGTACCTTGGACTGGTCAAAGGAAAGGAGGAAATCACATGCCGTGGGAAGAGTGTGTGGAGGAAAGCTTTCCAGGGACATACTGCTTGAGCAAGGCAAGAAGAATGAGCCTGCCAGGCAGATAAGCAGAGAAAGCCCCTTGGAGAGGACAGCTGGGGTGGTCAGGGACACGGCCCATGGGGCTGGACACCAGCTGCTTCTGCAGGGTTTACAGCAGCAGACAAAGATGGAAAACCTGGAGAGGTCAGGTGGTTACCTGAGGGCCTGAGCTTCTGGTCCCACTCTGAGAAATTCCCAGGAACCAAGCAGGTTATTCTGATGCCTACATTTGCTTTTTTTTTTTTTTTTTTTTTTTTTAATAGCTGGAGTTCCGGAGCTTTTGTGTTGGCTGCAAAGTGTAATCTGGAATTTCCCTCCCAAGCAGTTCTTTATCTTTGGCAACTAACCCACTGGCACATGATTTTGGCACACTGATGTGATGTAGTAAGGGCTCAGCTGGTGCAAGCCCAGGATACCCCACAGCTGCCAAGCCACCTGCTTCGTCAAGGAAGGTGCCAGGGCTCCCAGCAGAGAGACCAAGCTACCACTGTGCCCAGTGATGGTGTTAGTAGCATGTCCCCCTCGTTATCTACACTTTGTTTTTGATCTCTCTCGTGGGGAGAATGGAGAGGTTGCTTGTGTTTGCGTTTGTTTTTGTTGCCCCTGATGTGATTCTATCTCTCTTGGAACACATTATTTTCTACTTCGAGGTCACAATAAAGTCACAAGCTTCTGAATCAAAACTTAGCTGGACTCCAGCCCAGGCTGACCGATTCACCATGTGACCCTAGAGACAGAGGCAGCTTAACCTCTCGTAAGTCCCAACTTCCTTGTCGGCAAATGGACATCACCGTACTCCGCCCGCTGGAGGGATGCTGTGAATTTTAACGACAACCTGTAGGGATGAAAAGAGGAATGAAGATGTGTTACGTACATGTACCAGCTTCCCATGAGGAATGTAAACATTATGTACTACAAACATGTACTAGTAAAAATGAATTAATTAAACCAAAAAGAACACCCCCCCCCAAATGATAACCTGTGTAAGCATCCAGGGTAGCACACAAGAGGTACTTTCAGCCAATGCCAGGTCACCTTACACGTCTGATATTCCAGAAGAGAAAAATCCATCTTAAATGTTTGTCTTTTTTCCCATAAAGCCAAGCAATTTTGTTATGCAAATTAATTGCCCCATAAATATTCATTGAGAACTAGCACAAGAGAGAAATGTGCAAGTGAGTGAATGAAAGAATAAATGAATGAGAGCCTGAGAACCAGCTCTCAACACTGGTTGAAATCACTGATTGAGGCAAAGACTTCTCTTCTCCCAAAATTCAGCAGACAAATAGGAGAAGGAGGGAGAAAGGAAGGGAGAAGAAGGTAAAAATGACCAAGATTTGATGTTATGTGTGCCAATTCCCCAAGATGAATGTAATTATTACATATCCCAAAGAGATAGTAATCAAAAGAACGGAGATTGTTATCTTTGGAGTATTAAGAAGTCATCGTATAGAGCCACGCTTCAGATTGTGTTCAGAAATGGTTAAATTACTGAAGTCAGGACAAGACTGTGTTAAATAAAGTTTTTTTTCAAAATCAACAAACAAATAAGGTTTCACGGAGTCAGGGCCTCATAAGGACCAAGTACCTCACACCCAGCTAGCTCTCTACCCTGGTGGGGTAGGCTGGCCTGGATATCACAGCAGCAGACCCCAAGGCTCCACCTGAAGAGTGGGGTCCCCTACCCCAGTTCCCAAAGAGAAGCACCTGCCCGAGGCCTCCAGACACAGACCTCAGTGGGAACTGCTCAGAGCAGGCCTGGAGCTCAGCACACACCCCCAGGGTTCCCTGGCCCACACCCCCAACCCTGCTCATCAGGACACTGGCAGCAGCGAGTCACAGACAGCACATCTTAATTTGAAAATGCCTTTGTTTCCTGGCTCCCAGATATGCTCTCTTTAGCTCTCTCTTCCAGCCCTCCTGTTATGGTTTGTGTCTAGATGTCCCCCAAAGCTTCATGGGGGACACAGGTGGGGTTTTTTCAGAGGTGGCTGGATCTAGAGTGTGACGCTGGAATTGATTCATGGGTGTAATGCCAAGATCAAGGGCGCTAGGATTAAGGGTGTGAGTGCTGCCTGTCCTGAGCAGCCTGGGTAAGATGTAAGGGATAGAAAGAGCTGTTGTTACCCCTTGTTGTTTTGTTGCCTCTTTCTCTTGTGCTCTGCCACCCTGTCTTGGAGCCAGCCAATTATGAACTGAAACCTCTACAGACTATGAGCTAAATCAACCTGTCCTCCCTTAATTTGTGGGTGTTGGGTATTTGGTCTCAGCAATAAGAAAAGTAACTAAGACACCTCCCCTCCCCCAACTTGCACAAAAGCATCCCCTGTGGGAGCCAGCCTGGCAGCCCTGGCACTCAGCCACAAGTAAAGTAATTGTGCAATTAGAACTTAATTGCTGAATTTAATTTTGATTTTTTTTTCCTTTTGTCCCAATTGTTACAAATGTGCATTGCCCACCCTTGAATGTCTGATGAGCTCCTTGTGTCTGCCCCTGGCAGGGTTGGGCCTGCTTCAGGGGAAAGAAGGATAAGGACACTGTGGTGGGATTTTGTGTCTTAGGGAATTTACCAAATTTACCTTTTTGGTTGGTAGCTGGAATCAGTTTGGAGAGGCAGATTTAACTCTGAGTTTTGATTTTTTTAGCCCTGGGGGCCAGATTTTCAGTGACCTTCAGCAAATGTCATGCCTGAATTTGGTGAATGTCATGCATGCCTAAATTTGGTGAATATATCATTGCATTTGCCACCATCCACTGAGGACATCCTATGTACAAGGCTCACAAAGGGGTCCCATCTAAATTCTCAAAACACTCCTATAGCCTGAGGGTAGCTAGCTTTTTATACATGGGGAAACTGAGGCTCAGAGATGCTTCACAACTTGCCCAGGGTTACACAGCTTATTAGTGTTAAAGCTGGAACATGCAAGCAGGAGCTAGCATCTTTTCTTCTTTTCTGATTGTTTGAACAACCTTATTGAGGTATAATTTACATATGATGAAATTCATTTATTGTAATGATATAATTCTGGGATGTTTAGCAAATGTATAGAGCTGTACAATCACCACCACACTGTAGTTTCATTTAAAACATCTCCATCACCCCAAAAAGTTTTCTCACTAATTCCCACTTCCACACACAGCCCAAGGCAACTCCTGATCTTTGTCCTGACCCTTGCCGCTTCTGAACATTCTGCAGAAATGGGATTGTATGACCCGCAGTCATCTTTCTGCATCCGGCATCTTTCTCTTGGTGTTGCAGTTTGAGGCTCACCCTGCCCTGTCACACCTCCACCCATCACTTCTTTTTCCAGTTAAGCAACACTCTCCAGCTGATGAACATTTGAATGCTTTTCAATTTGGGAAGGAGCTGCCTTTTTCCCTCCTTATGTCCCCAAAGAACCTAGCACAGCAGCTGTCCAAGAAGATGGGGACACGAACTCATCTTGCTCCCATATGCCCACACCCTGTACCACCAGCTTGGGGCCACCGGCCTCTCTTCTGCCTGTCTTTGCCCAGCTCAGCCCTGTTCTCAGCTTTTCAACAGCAGCTTCTGCCATCACAGTCTTCCTGCCCAGGCCCCAGAGGGGTCAGGTCTGGGTTACCAGCCCTTCAGCCTCCACAATCTGCACAGGCTTTTCTGCAGGTTCACGGTGGACAGCAGGCTCCAAACTCCTGAATCAGGGACGTAGCCACTCCTGCCTTCAGCATGCACTGCTGGTACAGAGACAGCTGATACTTGGACACCACAAAGAGCTTTTGCTCTCAGCAAGGGAATCGTCTGCGTGCCTGCTCAGGGATCCTGAGGCAAAACTATAACATCTCATCTTGCTGTGTTTGTGGAGCATCTTAAGAGCTAGACCTTCCAGAGGTCACTAGGATGAAGGATGCTTCAGGAACTGTGCAGTTCCTTGGGCTCTTTTTGCTCTTCTCTCTTTTGGATTGGACGGTCTTGTGCTCTGACCACATTCTCTTATGCCTTCCCCATGAGGCAAAGTTCTGGCGTGTTTCACCTTGCAGACTTCTGACTCCCAGAACTATAAGAGAATAAACTTCAGTGGGGTGGAGTGCAATTCAGTGCTAGAGTGCACACTTAGTCTACAAAATCAGAGCATCAAAAACAATTTTTTTGTTTGCAGTTATTTGTTACAGCCACCCTAAGAAACTTACACAGAGCACCAGGTAACTCTCAGCTGCCACTCTTCTCAGAATTACTATGGTGATATTTGTGCTGCTTATCCTGAAAAAGCCACCACCCTCTTCACTGGTTCCCCTCAGCAAAGCCACTCAGACCACACTGCTCCCAGCACACCCCACCCCTGACAGAGTGGCCACGCAGTTACTGGCGTATCAAACGCAAGGTACCGTGCTACGCTGTGACCTCACTACAGCAGATGCCAGGCAGCACAGCTGCTGACAACAGCAGGCACGGTGCCAGCGTCTGTGTTAGAGCACGGACCTCCTTGCTGCTGGCTGGCGTTTAGTGGTGAAACAGCAAAATGGAAACAAAGCCACTGGCTCCAGGAAGAGCCCCTGCAAGGTGCTTAGTCCTCACCTGATACACAGGAAAATGACACTGACCTCTGAGGTCCCGAGACCCACTGTGTGTGTTATTAATGAACCCACCTCAAACAGTTCTAGTGAGTGAGACTTAGGCCTTTTTTGAAAGCATAAAATAAAATCCATGTCTCTTCCCCTGGGCTGGAATCAGGAGTGGAAGCTCCCTGTCTTTGCTTTCTAGTCCTTTCTCAGAGAATATCTTTCCTGTCACCTGGGTAGTCACCCAGGCCCCTGCAACCAGAAGGAGTTTGCTTTCATGTTCTACTGTTGCCATCTTGAAATTCTCAATCATGTTTTAATTAATGACTTCGAATTTTTAAACTATGTAGCTGATCCTGACTCCAGCCTTCTCCAGCCAATCAGGTGGAGTCATCCTTTCCCCTCTTCCCCCAGTGATATGGGATCATCTGTAAATCCCTGCTTCATTCACTCAAGTAACAGCTTGATGTGAGGCCCTCCTCCAGCCAACACTAATTCAGCAGCAAACAGGGTAGTGCTAGCCCTTCCCCTTATGGAGCTATCTGGTACAGAGAGACATAATAAACACATTAAATATAATATGCACCAATTAGGAATACTCCTCCTTTCCAGAAGTAATCGTCAGTCTCTATCCACAAGCTGATTTCTATTCACTTGGCGTTCCTCCATTAATAAGATTCCCATGGGTCCACCATAAAGGCCAGCTGGCTTGTGTGGTCTGATACCCCTCCCCACCCACTTTTATCTCATTCTCCCTCTCTGAATCTCCGCAGGCCTCTTTCAGTTCCTTACAGTCTGTCGTCTCTGCAGATGCAGTTCCCTCTGCTTGCAATGTTCTTTGCTTTGTAAACATAGTTCAGGTCTCAGCATCAACAACACAGATTCCGGAAAACCTTTCTGAAGTGCCCTGAATCCTGCACATCCCACTCCACCCTAGCACCCCGACTGTGATTTCCACTGTGTTTGTGACTATGGATGCGTGCACACCTCCTCCATCTGACTACAGACCCTGCCGAGGCTGTGTCTTGTGCTTCTGCTTCCCTCTGTACAGTGTCTCTCGTTCCCAGCCCTGTGCTGGAACCAGAAAGTGCTTGATTAATAGATGCCAAGGGTCAGGAATAAAGCTCTGGCAAGTGCAAGGTCCTGAGTTGGATTCCCAGTACCAAAAAATATATATAATAATAATAGATGTTGAAATTACCCAGCAAAAAGGAAGGTGGGCTCCTAATGAGAATAAGACCCAGTTCTCCAGTGTGCTGGGCAAGAGTATGATGATTAAATGCAGATTACCCAGGTAGATAACTACCTGCTCGCTTCCTGTCTCTCCCAACTTCCTCTGGCCACTTCTCTTGCCCTCCTTGGCCATGATCTCTGCCAATCCTAACCAGTTGCTCTTTCGTCTCCCAGGTGGGAGAATGAAAATCTCACCCCAAAGTCTTCCCAAGAGCCCTAATGAAGAGGAAGTTTCTTGATGAGACTTTGAAGCCATGAGCTTCAAACACAGCTCAACAGATATGGCAGGGAAAACTATACCCCACTGCTTACTACTACTGCATGCACACACACACACACACACACACACACACACACACACACACCTCCTTGGAGCCTGCTCCATTTGCTCCTTGCTATGCAAGCACAGTCCCCATGGAGTTAACCTGTCTGAGAGACCATTTGGGAAAGTTTGCCCCCAGGAGTCTCATTCAAGGCAGCAAAATGGACAACCAGATATGAGCTTCTAGATGCAATCCAATGTCTAGAAACTACATGGCACAAGTGTGTAGCCCAGCACAGAGACACACACAGCCATGTGCCAGATACCTGTGTATGTGCCCCATGCTGCCACTGCCCCTTACCTGCCAGACACCTGTTTATGTGCCCCACACTGCCACTGCCCCTTACCTACCAAACACCTGAGCAGACAGAAACATGAGAGCAGACAGTGTGAGCCTAAGGAAGAATCAAAAATAATATAGGGCAAAGCGTGAGGCTCACTTCGCTCCCCATTCCTCACCCCAAACAGATGGAGCCAGGAACTGTGAAGATTGGACTCAACTCTATCTCAGAGTAGAATGAAATGAATCTCACCTCCCAGGGATAGCTGGGCCAGGCCAGACAGCACACTCAAAGGGGTTCTTGCAGTGGGCCTTCAGGACTGAATAGAAGCATTGGATTCTAACAAGGTTCTGTGCCTTAATAAATATCACATAAATATAAACAGGTCTATCAGTTCTTTTCTCACCATAATAGAGTGGTCAGCATTCACAAAGGCAGTGTCTATGTCCTAAAAACATATGCATTTTTTACATGAGCTATCTCATTTAAACTGGCTTAAAAGAAAGTAGGAACTTATTGGATGTTACAACTTTATTTTTTTATTTAAAGAAAAAAATGAAACAGAAAAAGGGTAGAAATAATACATAATTTCAAAAAAAATTTAGAAATCACTAGTTGATAATTACATATTTTCCTCTTAGAAGAAGTTGTTCAAGTTACAAAAGTAAAGCATACAAAGTGGATGTTTAAACAGTGAGACTGCAACCAGTATTGTTCATCTATCCAACAAAAACTTAGTAATATGGTTATAAATCCTACATACTTAAACATACATGCAGTTATATCCTTTAAAATACTTTCTTTTCCTCTCTTTTTTTACAATAACTATAATCAATTCTCATAAACTGTTTAGAAGTTCTAAACATGTATAAGTCTCTACATGTATACCTATCCTTTCTGTATTAGAGGGAAAAACAAATCAAAAAAAGTCAACAAAACAAATTCCTAGAAAAATACAAAATTAAAAAGACATCTGAAACCACAATATTAGGTGATTTACAGTAGTTACTATGATGTCTCTTGTTATTTTCAATAAAATTGTCTATATCATCAGGCATAGTATAATTAAACATAGCAGTACATAGCACTATTAATAAAAACCAAACATTGGAGACATTATAGGACTTCAAAGGCAGTTAATAATCAAACCAGAATGGGTATCCTATTGAATCTTGCCATCTTCAGAGTAGTTGCTTCTACTCTCAGACTTGATACTCTCAAGCATACCAGATTTGAATAAAATCAGTCGAGACAAAACAGCAATATAGCCAATCTTCTCTGCCTTATCTCTAGTATGCTATTTTTCTGTCATTGTTGTTTACTTTTCTCCTTCATTCCACTGTCTGCCCCTTTCATTGAGGCCTTTCTGCCGTTGTTCCTGGAATCCTGGTGATTTTCTTCTCTCTCTCTCTCTCTAGAATGTCCTTCAGTATTCTTTGCAGGGGAGTCATGAACTCCCCCATTTCCTCTTTGTCATGGAAATATCTTGTCTCTCCACTAATTTTGAGAGACAGTTTTGCAGGGTACATCAATCTGGGTTGGAGGTTATTTTTGTTCAGGGCATGGAATACTTCAAGCTCTTCTTGATTTGCTAGTTTGCATCAAGAAGTCTGCTGTGATTTTGATGAGTTTTCCTTTATAGGTAATCTGTTTCTTTTCTCTGACTGCTTTTAATATTCTGTTCTTGTGATGGATTTCTGGGATCCTGATTATTATATGTCTGGGTGTAGATCTGTTTTGGTTGTAGCTGGCTGGAATTCTGTATGCCTCATATATCTGAACATCACTTCCATCTCCTATGCTTGGGAAGTTTTCCTTAATTATTTCTGTGAATAGCCTTTTTATTTCATTTGTATTTGTCCCTGCTTCTTCATTCACATTGTTTTATTCTTAAGTTATAAATCCTCTTATCATCTTCTAGCCTTTGTATCGTTAACTTCCTGGTTCCTTGTTATTTTTAAGAGATCCTTACTTTCACGATCATACATTGCAAATCTATCTTTAAGTTTTGAAAGTCTGTCTTTAGTTTCCATCAAGAAGTTTTGCCAGCTTTCAATGGAATTTTTAATTTCCTGATATTCTCTTTAGATCTGTTTCATGTATTCTAGATTTTGTTTATATTCTTCATCAAAGGCTTCTCTCCTTTCTCTGGGTTCTTCCATTCTTCCATTTGTGTCTTCTTGAGGAGTGCCCAGCATTTCTTTTATTAATCTTCTTATATCTTGCTTCACCTGAGTTAGAATTTCAGATTTAAATTCATCAGTGAGGTCACAGAAGTATTTCTTTATTTCCGATGAGGCTGTGTCTGATATTCCATGTTTGCTGCCCTCGATCTCCTCCGTATTTACCTCTCCTGGACTTATTTTCCCTGTGTCAGTGGTTGGAGGCTTTTTGTTGTTTGTTTGTCTTGTCATGTTTCTGGTTTCTTTCAGCCAGGTGAATGATGGAGGTCTCAGGACCTTTTTGTATTGTTTACAGTTTTTCTGAAGTGTACTTGTTAGGGGATTGCTGCCCTCTCCAGTTTGCTATTGATCTGTGAGGTGCATGCAGGGGTGATGTGGGCCAACCCTTCCCCTTTAAGACATTCAACCAGTGAATGTCTTTCGCATGTTAGTGTGTGCCCTGGGGATATCACAGGTTCGGGATAGCCTTGTCCCTAGCTATTGGGTCCCGACCAGGGGCATAGCCCAGCCCAAGCAGATCCCACCAATCCGCTTTGGGCCAAGAGTCACCAACTGATGCCACTTCAATTGTGGATTCAAGCCTGTCTTGCCCAACTCCAATATGTCATCTAGCTGGTCATCCCACTCTGGGGAACCCAGTTCTCAGCACTCACCAAAGTCCATGCAGCTTGGTTCACCAGTTCCACTCTCTGTTGCAGTGCCTCCTCCCACTGAGGGTCTCAGGCTCACCAACCCCTGCTCTTGGCAGGGCCGCAACCTCAGCTCAATGATGAGTCACCCAACTCTAAGACAGGCGCGCCCAGTACAGTAATGGGAACATGCCCAGCTCCAGCCCTCGGTCCACGCTTCTTTTTTTAATTTTTTTTCTTTTTCCTCAGTTTCTTCCTGAGTCATGAGAATTCCTCTCCTTTTGTCTGGTCTTCTCCATGGTGTTAAATTCTAGCATCTGAGTTGTTTTTCTCAGAGAGGCTCTCTATCTTGCTACCTATCAATCGGCCATCTTTTTCTTCTGGATGTTAGAACTTTAAAAACTAGCAGTGGGGAGGAAGGAAGGAGGGCTCTGTGAGGTCCAAATGTCCACAGGAGAACTCTGGTGCCACTTCTCCCTGCTCCTCCAGACCCCGCCTTCCCTTGTGTGTTCGTCTGCACCTGGCTCCCCACCCTGAGCCCAGAATGGTCACAGAGGGTTTCAAGTGGGAATCTTCATTCCTGATTGTTTTCCAGGGTGGAAAAATACAAAACTTTGTGCCAAGAACCTAGCAATGGTCCCTTTGCAACTCACTGGACCATGAGATTAAGTTAGGGATACTGAGATGAGGTTTTCCTGGATTACCTGGGCACGCTCTGAATATCACAACAACTGTCCTTATGAAAAAAAGGCAGAGGTGGACTGGCTCCACCCAGAAGGCAAAGAGGCAACGTGAGCATGGAGGCAGCCTGCCAGCAGCCAAGAAAATCTGGATGGGACGAGGAATGCACTCTCTCCCAGAGCCTCCATAGGAAGCGGGGCCCTGCCAACAGCTTCATGTTAGGGGCTGTGTTCTTCGACAGTCTCAAAGATGCTGATTTTGGATACCCAACATCCAGCACTAGAAAAGAAAATATTTCTGTGGTCTTCAGCCAGCAATATTGTGATCATTTATTATAGCTTCAGTAGAAAACTAACACATCATCTAGGCCTGGGTATTTAGCTTAGCAGCATATGTGCCTGTATTGCAAGCATGCAATCATGAGTTTGATCCTCAGTACAAAAAAAGAAAAGAAAGAAAAGAAAAAAACCATGCCACACCATCTAATACCAACATACTTCTGGGACTGGGCACCATACGACATCCTCATGTCACCATGTAACTTCGGTTTTAGCACACAGGTAGTGAGTACCCTAGGAAAAAATTCCTAGCCTAGGGAAGCTAGCAAAAATGTAAACTTACTATATACAAAAGTTACTCTAAGCCATGTAATTATGCTACACCTCTCAAATAAAAATGCAAACCCCACTCAACTTGCCCCATAACAGATTTCTCAAAATTTTTCAAGCCACTGTAACATTATCAATCCAGAGAGGAAGTACAAGGGGGAAAAAATCAAAATAGACACTGCAGTTTTAACCAATTGCAGTTCAAAGCACTTTTGCGAATTGTACCAGAAGAATTCATGAGCATATGAAAATGAGCTGAAGCCCCTCCCAGAACTTTATAGTGGCTCTGCAAGCTCCCTGCCCCATGGGTCTTACCAAGGTTACTCCGGCCATGACACCAGGTCACAGAAAGCTGAGGATAGAAACAGGGGCCAGCTAGGGGACTCTGCCTGCCCCAGGTGAGAACATACTGGAGGCTGAGTCAGCCAGGGGCAGCAGGAGTGGGGACAATGCCTTCAGTCAGGTTCTCAATGTGTACTGAAGGTGGAACCAAGAGAATTTTTTGATAGGTCAGATGTGCTAGACAAGCTCAGGAGTCAGGGTGACTGTGTATATTTGGTCTGAGCAGCTGTGAGGATGGTGCTGCTCTGAATTAAGATAAAAAAAGATGTGTTATATGCTATGTATGGTCCTAGCACTCCCACAACACAGGAAGGGACCCTGTATTCTGAGGCCCAAAAGAATCTATGCTATAAAGAGATTGAATTACTCCTCTTCCTGTTTGCCTTCGCTCTTCTTGGTCTTCTCCCTGCTTCTTTCACTTCCCCCAAGAAGTACCTGTCTCTCCCCACTCCACAGCTGGTCCCCACCTCATCCTTACTCTCTCTGGCTTGGTATCTGTACCACTTTTAAGCACCCAGTGTGGCCGCAGGGGTCCCTGGGAAATGGTGCAAAGGCGCTGCGGAGGAGGCCTCCCAGGGTTCTGAGGAGACCAGTAATAGAGGCTTGGTCCCTACCCACAGCCTCGCCCCCCTCCTTCTGTGCCTCTGACAGCCGGCTCTTCCCACAGGCTGCGGGGAAGAGCCTTAAATGCCAAAATCTGCACCCCCTCTCTGAGGACAATCTGGGCATGAGATCCAACAGCCACAGCCCAAATCCTGTGCTGTGTGTGTGTGTGCATGTGTGTGTCTGATGTCACTGTCACTTCCAGGGCTTACACCATATTCCCCACTGAAAGTCAGCATCCATTCAGAGACTCTCGTTCCGTGAACCAGCTGAAGGCATCTGCTTAATTGAAGCTTGGCGGAATGAATAATCACAATCTTGGCAGTGAGAGCTACAACCTCCTGGGTAGATGCCACTATCACCATTTGAAGGATGACAAGACCAAGGCTACTAGGACTACTGTTCTCGGGCTCTTGTTCTGTTGGCTCTTGTTCAGCTCTGGTCCTTTCCACTCAGCTCTTTCCTCTGCCTGGAATTCCCCTTCCCAGATCCTTCCACAGCTGAGTCCTTTATCCTTTCTGGCTCAACGTATCACCTCCTCTGAGAAATCTTCCTTGACCCTGCCCTGCAGCGGCTCCCCATTTCTGTCTATCAAATCATTCAATTTTCTTGTCGAAACCCGACAGGATGTGTACTGTGTGTGCTCCCTGGTCCACCTGATTAAAGGATATCATTCCCCACCAACACATCAGTTCCTCAGGGGCGGAGGCCTGCTCTGCCTTTCACTCCCACACCCCAGGAACTAGATGGGTGCTCAGCATTCGAAGCTCTTGACCATCTCCTCTACTTAAGGTTCTGGTCCCAGCATGGTGCGTCTTCCCCTCATCCTGGCATGACTCTAATGCATGTCAGTGGCGATGCTAGAGATATCCGTACATCCCTTAGTCAAACTGACACCAGATGCCACTGAGTTCCATGTGTTCCAGTAGCTCCAAAGGAGCAAAATGGCATCTGAAGGTAGAAACCAGATGCCCCAGGTTACACACCAGATAGTGTGTGTGCAAAACAATAATACTAAAATGGTAGCAAAGCAAAATGAATACCAAGCAGAGCAAGGCAACATAAATACTATTACAAATTCAACCAGTTAACTCAACTCTTACTTTATTCCTTCAATAGTAAGTGATTGTTGCGTGCCTGCTTGGTACCACCACTAAGTGCTGAGATTTCAGTGCTGAACCAGAAAAACATGCTAACAATTAGGAAGAAAGCAGGCAGGAAGCAAACCTAGCTCCCCAAGAGGGTGTACAAGGGACTGACGGGCCTGGGAGGAGGCCAAGCTGGGCTTCACTGAGAAAGTGAACCTTGATCTGAGACCTGAAGGGAGAATGAGACATGGGGAGAGAGAACCTTAAACTTAAGAAACGTGGAAAGTTCCAGCAACTGGAAGAAAGCCAGAATGGCAAATAAAGGCCAGGGACACCACAGATAAAATCTCACCAAGTGGTTGGTCTCTGGAGATTTCGGTGCGCAGGAAGCACTGAGTGGATTCTGCAGGTTTGCAGAGGAGCTTAGTCCTCACCCAGGGCAACGGCAACGGTGGGGTGCTTTTTAAGCCCAGAGGACACTGCGCTTTCAGTTTCCCAGAGACTAAGCCACCAAAACAGAGACGCAAGGCCTTAGTCCAGAAGTGCGCAGAAGTCACATCAGCAGGGTAACCTGCAAGGACAAGGATGACTCAGAGATGTCTGAACTGCAGGGCAGGAGAGAGGGAGCGAAGCAATACCAGGAAGGCCAACCTCAGGGTCGCTTCATTCAAAGATACACATTTCTTCCAGTGAGTTAATGGAGGAGGGATCAGTTGCTGATATCATATCATAAAAGAGAGACAACCAGGTCTTATCAGTCTTCATTGTACATTCATAGCAACACCTATGAAGTCATTTCCAGGAGAAATCAAATTTAAATTTGATTAGGCCTCTAGAACTCTAAACGTCAAGTAGAAGGTTTTGCAACAACACATTCTATAATCTATACTGTCCCTTATAGTAAAATACTCGCATGGGGCTACTTCACACTTGAAATTTAACTTAATTTAACTTAATTAATTTAAATTGAACTAGTGACGATAGTGGCTATAATGTTGGACAGTGCAACTCTAGATCAAACTACTAATTTACAGGAAACATGGAGGAGATAATCTACCAAACTACCAAGTGCTTACAATCAGCCAGATCCATGCAGGCAAAGTTCTACAAGATCAAAACCACAGCCAGTTTCTTCTACAAAAAAATTGAAAGGGTTGAAAAAGAGACAGAGGGGTAATTCATGGATTAAAGGACAATTAAAAGACACATTAAACTAATCACAAAGTGTAGGTCTTGTCTAGTTACTGACTTAACAACAAAACTATAGAGAAAAATATGACATTAATGAGACAATTAAATATTCAAACACCATAATTAATGGTATTAAGTATAGTTGATGATATTAAGAAACTATTAAAATGTTTTAGGATGATAATGGCATTGAGGTTGTATGAATTAAATGTTCATTGTTAAAGAGATGCATACTCATGAATACCTAAAATGATGAAAAATTTATGTGATACATAGCTTAGTATTTGCTTTAAAATACTAAGGGAAGCAGAAGTAGATGGCATAAAAATAAGGGACGATGGGCCATGATTTCACTCCCAGGAGTCTGAGTGGGCTCACATAGGTCAGGAGACCATGGTGAACACTTTGCAAATGTATGAATTTCTCCAGGACTGTAAACTAAAAATTAAATTAAGCAAAATTAAGTAGACCACAAATAAAAGATATTTTAGGTATAACGGCAACCATGCAAAGCTACGTGGGCCGCTGACTGTGCTGTGACTTCCGGTCTCTCCTTGTCTCTGCCTGACGGGCGATAGGAGAACTTTGGGAAGACAGCTCCTCTTCCCAACCCGCCAGCTTCTTTTCTACTGATGAAAGCAAAATAAAACTTAATGAAAGACACTTGTCCATGTTTACCTGCAAAAAAAAAAAAAAAGTCAACCTCCAAAGGAAAATCATTCCTCACTCTTGGAATTATTTGTAACTCGGTCAAAAAACGCCTTGGCCTTTAGCTTCAAGCCCCAAGCCTCCCCTGCCATCCTACCTACCCACAGCTCTGCGCTTCCTTCGCTGAGCTAGTTTGCTTTCACAGGCCGTGCTGTCACACCCCTGACCTCTTACAGGAGCAGACTCTGTGAGATTCAAACATCGCCCTGCCCAGCACTGAGAAAAGAGAAACAAAAAATGCAAAATCAGGGAGGGAGTCGCAATGGGGGGTTCGGTTAACAAAATTGCAAAACTGAGAGTCCACGCTGCACAGCCCAGTTAGTGGTGCCCTTCGTTGGTGGTCTCCCTCCCTCTGCATAGATCCCCAGGCTGTCTGTCTTGGACTAAGAGTTAAGATGTAAATTGGTTTCTTATTTATTTATTTATCATTTGGCAAGAGATTTTCAGGAAAGATAGGTGCTTTCTGCTGCTAACAACACAAGAGCACAGCCTGCATAGACAATGAAAAAAAAAAAAGAGGTTTATTTTGGCTCATGGTTCTGGTGCAAGTTAAGGGACATTATCTGGTGATGATTTTCTTGCTGGAAAAGTTCCAAGAAGAAACAGGGCATCATGTAGGACAGTACAAGAGATCCAGCCAGACTGGCTTCTATAGCAGTGCTACTCTGGAGATAACCCTTCAACCCACTAATCCATTCATTCATTACTTCCATGCATGGATTAATCCAAAGATCCACAAATCCTGTGCCATAGGCCAGAGATAAGTGGAGGACAAATAAGCTAAGCTTTATCTTTATTAACAGTAGTTCCCCATTACTCACATTACTGCATGAGCTCCACCTCTTGTTAATCAGCAGCAGTATTAGATTCTGATAGGCCCTCAAACCCTACTGTGAACTGCACCAGTGAGGAATCTAGGCTTCACACTCTATCTTGGTTACGTTTCTCTCCTTGCTGAAACAAAATACCCAACATCCAAAGTTAAAGAAGGAAAGGTTTATTTAACTCACAGTTTGTAGAGGTTTCAGTCCATAATCAGCCAGCTCCAAAGCAAGATGGCATGGCAGAAGGGCAACAGTTACGGTAGTGGAAGACAACCAAAGCAACAGGAGCAAAGAGGAGAACAAGCCTTTCTTCCAACCTTATATTGTAAGCAGGCTAACCACCCCCTGCCACTTGGGTGGGTGTAGCACTCCCACCATCTCCCTGCCCTCCTCTTGCACAGGATCAGGACCTTCACAAAGGCCCCTGGCCCCCTGCTGAGTTGCTTAGCTAAACTACTAAACTTCTCAAGTTGACACGATGTTGACTTTCCTTATGAGAATCTAATTTAATATTAATACAAATAAACTATAATAAATATAATGGTCTCCAACCATTCTAAAACCATCCCTCACCTATGCCTCACCCATAGAAAAATTGTCTTCCATGAAACCAGTACAAAAAATGTTGGAGACCAATGAATTAACCTATTCAGGAAGACAGAGCCCTGATCATTTCTTAAAGTTCCCACCAGACCCTGCCTCTTAGTATCTCACAGCAGAGATTAAATTTCAACATGAGTTTGAGGGGACAAAGCATGCTTCAACCATAGCAAGGGGTTCTTTTGCTCTAAAGTTTGAGATAGCTCTAATGTCCTACACTCAGAAGAGATACCTGCCTGGGAACCGTCTGTTTCTGCTCATCTACCAGTCAGATCTCAGTATCAGGTGTATTCATTTGGCAAAACTATGCCTGGGAGGTAGAATGTTTTGCACACAATCAAGACTCAATAAATGTTAATTTAATTGATTTAAATATTTGTGTTCCTATAAACATATATGAATGTATGCACACAAACATGTTGTACAAAAAAGCCTGCCAAAACAGCATATGGGAAACTATAACATACGTAAGAAAATAAAAAGCCAGGGAAGAGTCAGCTGAAGACTGTTTCATTGTTAAAGTAGCCTTTCCTCCAATTAGCCTGGTAAAATAAACTGTGTCTCTAGAGTACACTCCTGTGTCTGGGGTTTGGTCTGTAGTCATCATAGGATATTTGTGTCCTTTCTTCCCTGCTCCTTACTTTCTCTCTAACTAGACTTTTAAGCTCCTTGAGATGGCCTCTTCACTGACTCATTTTCCCAATGATGATCTTTCCAACCTCTGCCTCTCAGTGTCCAGGCCATCCCTGGTAGCTTCAGTAACTCCATGGCCATGCTTGCCATCTATATGCCTTTATATTCTCAGTATCATTCCCTAGAGTTCCAGTCCTAACCTACACCTGTTTCTTTGGTTACTTTTCTCTCTTTGCTGAGACAAAAATACCCAGCCTCCAAAATTAGAGAAGAAAAGGTTTATTTAGCGTACAGTTTTTGGAGGTTTCAGTCCATATTCAGTTGACTCCAAGGCAGGGTGGCATGGCTGAGAGGCAGCTGTTCATGGCAGCTGCAAGTGACAAGAGCAAACTGGGAAAAAATGGATAAGCATGCCTTCTGCTTCCCTTATATTGTATGCTGGTTACCCACCCCTGGGCGGGTGCAGCACTCACACCACCAATCCCAGCACTAGACAACAAACCAATCACAACCACTAGATTCAGTCTCCCCCATGACTGTGTGAGGTTTGGGGGACCACCTAGACACAAACCATAACACCAGTCCATGCTCATCTCCACATGGTGAGATCTTGACTAGGATACTGTTCCCTCCTCAGGGAGCTCTGCTCCAATATAATGGTGGCCCTTTGCTGTTTCCCATAGCTTCCTATATCTGGGGTTCCCTGGTACTCACGAGGCAAAGCTCTTCTACCTCCTAGACATCCACTTAGGTCATGGGAAACTCATGCATTTGGGACACCCAAAGCCTTCTCCCCTCCCCTATTCAAATAGGGCTGGGTCAAGCAAGGGAAGGAGACTTCAGTTTCATCCCCTGCACCCCTTGAATAGTGGTAATCAGGAAAAGGCTCAGCACTCCCAGAAAATGCTAGCACGATGGTAGGAAAGACCCAGGGTTGTTTGTCTTCCTCTTACAAACACTCGAAGAGTGATGCATCCTTCCCAGTATTGGATACTTGACACCTCTTTGTCATCCTTTGGGTCTCTGCATAGTAACTCCATAGCAACAGAAAAATGTTCTTCCCTACTCACCCAACCCCAGGTAAGTTTTCATGTCCTAACAAAAGTCAGTGATCTATAGGTCAATCTCTTTCCAGAATTCTCTTTATTCAAATAAAATTCTAAAGCCATCCTCCCCTCCTGATGCCATGTGCTGTGCAATTTCCTGCTAGATCACCACTGCCCACCCTTCACTCTGATTAACTGTGGAAGAAAAACACAATTGCATTTCAGACACTAGGAGAATCAAAAAGTAAACCCCTCTGCTTCAACTTTCCAGCACTAGCATGAATAGATGGTAAACTTCTATTAATTAGCAGAAACTTTATATAATGATCCAGAATAGGGGAGTGGGATTCTCAAAGACCTCCTTCTTTCCTTCCCTTTTCAACTCTATTTCTCATAAGTAACTACTGGCAATAATTTCTTGTGTATCCTTCCTAAAACTCTGTGTGTGTGTGTGTGTGTGTGTGTGTGTGTATGCTGGAGTCCAGCTGCGGCAGGGCTAGGGTTTCCTAAAGGTGGACAGGGAGTTGGCGAGTGAGAGACAGAAGACACTGCACACCAGTCTGTGAGTGAATCTGAATCCGCTTTATTTTTTAGAAGCTGGAATATATATTTGCTAACCTTGGCAGCAACCCCCAGCCCCAAGTAGGAAGTGCCCCAGGCCCAGGGCCAGGCAGAGACAATCCCAATCAATAGGTATCAATTAATATCTCAATCTTGTTACTTAGTTAGCTTGGGAAATGTAAGCCAATGCACTTGAATGCCTGCAGGAGGGAGAGATGTGTGAGGCTATTGTGCCGCTCCCTACATTGTTTCCCTTATCACTTATGGGAGAATGGCAGTCCCTATGAAGACAGCACCTGTCTTAGGTCAAGGACTCTTCATATGAACCCAACCAGGCCTTACCCGTCATGGGCCTGCAGGACAGCAATTGGTCCTGTGCCTGTCTTAGGCGGCTGGTGGCGTAACATATGTGTCCTAGTTGCCCGTCTTTGGCTGCCTGTAGGACAGTGCCTGTCTTAGGTCAAGGACTCTTCATATGAACCCAACCAGGCCTTACCCGTCATGGGCCTGCAGGACAGCAATAGGTCCTGTGCCTGTCTTAGGCGGCCGGTGGTGTAACATATGTGTCCTAGTTGCCCGTCTTTGGCTGCCTGTCCAGTGTCTCAGGGCAGTTGTCTCATAGGAACCCCGCAAATCCTCCTCCATGAGCTCTCCCACCTAAAGCCTCCGCATAAACTCTCTCACACTACTCACAGAAGGCAAAACCCCACAACCAGTCCTCACAAAGGGGTTATCTAGAGGGCCTCCAGCAACCCCCCTGGAGTTTCCACCCTCTACTCCATATTGAGCATTACATAAAAACATACACATGTGAACTACACAAATTACAATTATCAGTACAAAACATTCCAAGATCCCCGCGCCCAATTCCCACATGCGGTGTCCTTTTCCTGGAGAAGCGATTGTCACAAGGCATGGATGGACTAGGACGCGGCATGGACAGAAAAGGGCGCCGCATGTGTACCCAGGTTTATGCAGAAATCTGTATAATATACAAATGTATGTTTCTTCTTTTCCCTCCAGGGATGGAATCATATCATCCCTTGTTTGGTTTTTTTTTTTTTTTTTTCATTGATAATGAATCTTGGTGGCTTTTCATATTAGCACACAAAATATATCCTGTCTCCTTTTTAATGACTGCATAGTCAGCTTTTTCATTAATATACTATAATTAATTTAACTAGTTCCTTGGGTGGCTACAAAAATACAATGCTGAGTATATCAGTTGTGATGGTTAGTTTTGTACAACCACTTGGCCAGGCTATAGCATCCAGGTATTTAACCAAACATTAACTTACATCTTGCTGCACAGGTATTGTGTAGATGTGGTTAACATCAGCAATCAGATGTTAACTTTAAGGAAAACAGATTTCCTTCAATAATGTGGGCTGGGCCTCATCCAATCCGCTGAGGACCTTATTAAGATCAAACACTGAGGTTCACAGAGAAGACGAAATTCTGCCTCCAGACTGAAGCATCAACGCCTTCATTAGTTTGCAGCCGGTAGCCTGCCTTGCAGAGTTCAGACTTGCTACAGCCACTGCTGTACCTCTCCATGCAACCATCGTATGGTGAGCCAGGGCCCCTCCCCTATCCCAAATGCGGCCAGAGGCCAAAGCTGACTAATAAGGCCTCCAGGTCAGACAGTCTTTGACTGGAGCAGAGATTAACTTTTTATGATTCAGGTTCAGGAGCTCGCTGTGAGACAGCCTAACGCTGACTGCAGGTCAGACGCATCTGATCGGAGCCTCGCTTCTCCCCTCCTCTGACCCACTCCCTTCACTCTCCTCCTGAGAGCATGTGCTTGATAAACCATGCACCAGAATACCTGCTTCAGGCTCTGCTTCTGGGCACTGATCTGAGATGCACTGATCTGAGATATTCTATGCCAGGGCCTTTGAATGAGTGATTAATTGAATGAGTTAACGCTTGTATGTGTTTGTAAGGCAGCACAGCATTTACTAAGTGCTCATTAAATGTTAGCTCTTATGATCACCTTTGTTGGGAGTCAGACTCCTGTTTCCATATCCAAGAAATGGCTTCAGATTTATTCAATTTTACGTTTGAAGGTGTCTTGTTTATCTCTGTATTAGTAACAACCCAGGCCCTAGATGTTCCAAGAGATGTTTACTGAACAATATTCATTTCCCTCTTTATCCACAGAGAACAAATATTCCCAATCTTCTGGAATAGTCTTGGCTCCAAACATTTTGTCCTGTTATTACTATACATGTCATTGGTTGTCAGACCATGTAGCCAGAGCCTTAGTCCAGACCACGACAGCATGTTGATGTCCACTTCTCACTGACGAGCTTCCCCAGGTCCTTCCAAGCCAACCCAGTTATAATTAGCACTCTGAAGTCCCTCCACTCCATCTGTGTAGAGGGAGTCAACACATCCTTCTGTATCCACCAGAAGCATTTCATGAGCAGGCTGACGACACTTGATGTGTGGGAGTCTCATTTATTTCCATGCCTCTCTTTCCCCCACAAGACTACTTGTGTTCTTGAAAACTACACTCTCATTTCACCAAAAGAGTGTGGCCCCTTGTGTGTAAGTTATTTCCTGTCTTTTCTATTAAGAATATCCTACACATGTCATTGAGCAATTGTGTAAATGTACATGCAGATCCATTCTTAGACACGACATTGTTCCATTGGAGCAGTGATTATGTTTTATTTTGGAAGACACTGCTGAATGGCCCTGAGGAAAGATTTTGCTGATTTCTGCTCCCCCACAACCAAGCGCTGGGTGCTCACCCTCACCCCAGTGTGGTGCACGTAGCACTTGCACCTGCTGAATGGGTGAATATGGTATCTCGCAAGATGTTTGGTTTGCATTTATTTTTAGCAGTGAGGGTGACACCTTTCGTGTTTTTAAAGGGCATTGCTATTTTTCTGTGAACTTGAACTCTCTGCTCAGGTCCTTTGCTTTTCCACTGAGTCTTTAGAGTCTTTTCCTGTGCTCCTCTAGTGTCTGTACAGGGACGGAGGAAATTAGCTCTTTCGTCTAGCGGAAACAGCTTTTCCAGCCAAGTTTGTTGCTTATCTTTTGACTTAACAGTAAATTTATGATGAAGTAAATGTATAATTATAATTTATAATTCTGCCATTTCGCATTTATGAATTTTCTTTTATGTATTCCGGAGTCTGCATAATGTTTAAAAATATGAGGTTCTTCTCCATTTGGAAATTACTTAAATGAGGTCTCCTGTGTTTTCTTGTAATATTTCCATTGAATTTTTAAAAATTTAAAATTTTGCTCTATCTGGAATTGGTCCTGGGATAAAGACCTAAGAAGAAATCTAAAGTTTGTTTTAGATGGCTACCATTTGTCTAAACGGCATTTATTAAAAAAGCTCCTTTTTCCTACTGATTGGAAGTGTTTTCTTAATCACAAACTATCTATTTGGATCTATTTCTAGACTCACTATGCTAGTTAGGGATGAGCCTGTAGCTCAGTGGAAGAGTATTTCCCCAGCATATGCAAGGTACGGCCCTCAATCCACAGCGCTGAAAACACGCTGCTGCACTGGTCTATTTATTCATGTACCATTGATAAACTGCCTATTTTAGCTTTCTAATGCACTTTAATGCCCTTCAGGCCCAGACCAACTTATATTTTTCAGAATTTATTCTATTTTCTCAAATAAACCTTAGCATATCTAATTTGGAGGGATCAATTTTTTTTAATTTGGATTGTGTTAAATTTAAATATTAATTTAGGAATAGATGACATGTGCAGTATGATGCTTCTTCTCTTAGAAATATTTCCTTTCACTTACTTGTGCGTTAGTGCATAATCCTTGGCAGCTTTTTCAAATCGTCTTCACACACATCTTAACATAACTTGATATGGTAACTGTCACTATTATAAATAGATGTTTTTTCACTTTTGTGTTTAGTATAGTGGAAGGTACTGATTTGGTTACTCAGTCACCTTACAGAATATTATTATGGGAAATGTTTGTTAATTGAATATCCTGAGTGTTGTGAAGGTAAGGTCATATCTACACTGAAGAGCCTGCCTCCTCATTAGTGTTTACATTAATGATTTTTTTCTCCTTTCTAATTACAAGTTATACCTCATGACCCTGTCTATTAGTGATAGTGGTCACGGGCATGTCATGGGACTTCTGTGGCTTCAGGGTTAAGCACATGGTGTGTGTGTGTGTGTGTGTGTGTGTGTTCATGGGTTCACAATTCTTTGTTTTCACATTGTTTTAAGTCATGCCAGAGAGAGGAGAAAGCTTCACTGGAACTCAGATTCTCACCCCAGTCTCAGTTTCCTCATCTGCAAAATAACTACTAAAAACCCCGTTGCCTACCTCTGGGCGTGAATATAAAAACCACTCTACAGGAACAGCAGTGCAGCCATGAGACACTGCTCTGATCCAGGGAGCTGGGGCGTGGCTTGGATCCCTGGCCATGCAGACCGTGCTGGTAATAAATGCGGTAGCTTTTGGACAAGCCCAAACTGAATGGAGTTCTGCATGGAGAGAGAGAAGCTGCAATGCTGTCTTTCTTCAGCCTGCATGAGGGCTCACAAAACAGGCTCCCAGGAAGGACATGAGTGAAACTCCTGTGCTATGGACCTGACTCTCAGCTCCAAATCAGCTCCCTGTGTTAACCAGGAAAAGAAAATGAATGATAATGGCATAGCTGACTGATGCGCCAGGGCCTTTGAGGACAGTACTGCTTTTTCCAGGTCAAGCTGAGCAAGAAAAACCTCAACAGCCGCGGGCAAACACTTGCTGCTGCCGATGTCAAGGCCCGTCAGTCCACCACTGCTGCGCCCAGTGCAGTGACCAGAAACCTGCTGGGCAAAGGTCCAGGCTTTACAACCTGGATGCCCACAACCAGCCTCAAAAGCCATGCTTTAAACTGCAAAAGAGGTGGGAAAAGATATCATTCCACTCACTGTTCTTCATCAGATGGATAAGGAAAGCATCAAGACCTTCTTCAGCGGATAAATGGACAAGCACATTAACAATTTCCAGAAAGGAAATGTGAGGTTTTTCTTCTCCCCTTTTTTCTGCTCATATATAGCTGTTTAGGGTTCTGCAAGCAGCATTGCTATTACCTTGGCAAACAAAAAAGAGTTATTTTATTAATCTTGACAGCTCTTTTGAAAAAGGCTCGCGGCTTCTTTGCTGTCAAATTCAACAACAAAACAGCCCCTGATGTGCGCTGAAACATCAGACGCCGACAGCTACTTGGCACATAGATCAGCAGCCACCATGGGCACAAAGAGGAGGGTGGCGAGCGGGGACACATGTAGACTCAAGAACTATGAAGGAAAAAGCTGTCGGTCATAGACCTAGGATCTATCATCAGTGCCTTGGATTTATGTATGATCTCAGCTGCTTAAGAGCTCTGAGATTTTAACCAACACACTCAGCCTCGCTTAGATCCATTACCTTGTCTGTAGCCTGGAGATAATGGTATGAACCTGCCAAGGCTGTAGTGAGACGTAACCAAGGTAATGTGTGGGAAAGCATGCATGCTGCATCCAGCACATGGGAAGCATCCCAGTACCTGTGAGAGTCCCTAAGCAGCACTGCTCTTAGTGAGAAAAGTAGGAGGAGGCACAGTGCTGAATGAGACTTCGGTCCTGGCCTCCAGGACTTGCTGTGTGGGCTGGGGCAAGTCACATGGCTTCTGGTCCCCCCCCACATGATCTCTGATGCCTCTTGCAGCTCAGACACGTGGAGTCTTACCCGAGGCTTGGCAAGGCCAACTCCTAATCACCACCCACAAGCAAATGAGGCTTGGATAACATGGTGCTGGTGAGGACACCTCAGCTCATAGCTGAGACTCCGTGGGGGAGCAGTCTGTGGATGCTCAGCCATCCCTTTCCAAGGAAGCTGCCTTCTTGGTTGGGCCTCTCTGTTATTTCTATGGAAACAAAAGGCAGAGCAGAAGGGCACTGAAAGTCCTTCCTTCAAGAAAGGCTCCTCTATTACCCAGGGAGCCTCAACTCCAGGGATTCACTTTCCTGAGTCTTGTAAAGCCAAAAGGACTTCCCACCCAGGGGCTATGGGGCCAGGCGGCCCTCCTGAGGGGACACCCAGGGAAGCCAGCTCTCCCTGAATCTGGCTCTGCCTGTACCTGCCCTGCTTCCATCTGGTTGCCTGCACATTTCTTCTCTCTCGCAGGTGGCTGCTCATTCTCTGGACGTGGGAGGAATTTTCCACCACTCACACTTTGTGAGAGTGAGCCCTGGAGGACCAGAGGACTCACGCTCACCAAGAAGGCCTGATGTCTCTTCTCTTAGCAGAGCCCAGGTCAGTCACTGCCAAATCATGTCCCAGGATGGCTCTCCAGACACAAGAACCATGACTTCTTGGTCCTGTGAACCGAGCAAACTGTGTCACTTAGCAGTGATTAATGTGACATTATACCTTTCTGTGCTCTTCCCATACTGCTGGCAGATTTCTGCTCTGCCTCATGCTATAGACTTTTCCTTGCTGCAATCTGCCTCATTCTTTTAAGAACACTAACAAATATTTATTGAGTGCTTGGTTAATTTTGCTTAACCTTCTACATGCTTTATACATACCAGCCCATAGATAAGTCACAATAAACCTGGAACATAGGAACCAATATTGCCCCCATTTCATGGATGGAGAAACTGAGGTATAAAAGATTTCAGTTTTGGCCCCAGGAGTCACAGCTGATAAAAGCAGGCCTAGGATCGCCCACTGAAGTCTGCTTCCTGAAGAACCTACACAGCTTCTAGGAGCAAATGTAGCAGGAGCTAAACTAGACCCTGGATCCTGTACCAGACCTTCTGGAGCCTTCCTCTTGAGGGGAATCAAGGAGCAAGGAGAGTACCCACAGATCCAGCCTGCTCCCTTTTGAGAGGCCTCCTTGTGCCCTCTTCCTTGACCTCCACTTCCTGGCAAGAGAGGAACAAAGGGTGGGTGTTTGGACCCAAGTGTGTGAGTGCACATCTGTTCACACTGGAACGCGGCCCTCCTCCAGACTGAGACGGAAGGTCTACGCCCAGAAGGGACCTCGAACTCAAGTCCTCTTTCGCCCTGTTCTCTACAGAGCGTAGGCCTTGTACCCGTCCCCCCTCCTCCACGCTGGTACGCGCTGCTCCTGCCTTCTTGCGCTCGCTCTGTCGTAAAGGGCATGAGGGTGTGGCCTGGCAGTGTACACATGCAGGAAGGCAGGAAGTACACCCCCAGGACTCCCAGGGCTGTGGTCCAACCTGCACCCCCCATCACCCCAGGGGAGAAGTAAACATTCTGGAGCAATTATGTAGAAGAAATCCTTAGAGACAAAATGGCACGGGTGACTGTTGGCCTCAGAGACAAGATGTGCAGAATGTAAGGAATAGAATTATTTATGTTTCCCAGGATTAAAGGCTGGACAGTCAGTCGGGAGTCCCTTCGCCTGCCCCAGCATGCTTGTCTGCAGTGGCTTCTGCTCCAGCCCCATGCGCTGTCATGCCTGTCCTTCTGCTTGGAGCAAGCCTGGAACTAACCCCAAGCCTCTCGCATCTCCTCATGCTCTTACAGTCAGACTCAAGCCAGATTCAAGCCCCTCCCATGATCCTGCATGCTCTGGCTTTGCCCACCTTCCGGCCTTTTCTCCTTCTTCTTTGTCTTCTCTGCACTGCGGTCACAAGCACTTGACACTGATTTGTGCCTCAGGACCTTGGTACTTGCTCTTGCCTCCATCTTAAACCCCAAATCTTTCTTTATTTATTTATTTCTGGTTCTCCAGCTCTGTGCTGACCCCTCAGTATAAAGCAGCCTTAGCAGTACAAGGTACAATCCATCCATTTGATTTTCTTCATTACATTTAACCTAAATTTTCCAGATAATGATTGATGCACTTATATTTTGACCTGCCCTCCTATCCCATACTTGAACATAAACTCCACAAGAGCAGGTGGTTTTTGTGCCTCCTTCAGTGTTACCTGTGTGTCTCTAGCACTTGGTAGAATCTTGTCCCTGTAGCAAGCACATACATGCTGAGTAAATGGCTGAATGCTCCATTGATGTGGAACCATCCAAAAGCCGTTGCTGGTTCCCTAAACTAGAAACAATCTCTTCTCTGAATGTCAAAGCCTCACTCTCCGCTTCTTCAAAGGTCCTCAGCACTTCCACAGATATTTATGGTGTTTCTCTCCCCTGCAGACTTCAGGCGTGTTAATCTTGCCCCACAGTTAATTTGTCTCTGAATCGCTCCCCTCTCGCCTGCCCTTAGCAAAGTTCTCTGTCTGCTGTCCTTGCGCCATCATTGAAATGAGTGGTTAGGCTGTCATCACAGACACCCAGGAACGTTTTGGAATTCCGTGTCTGCATATCAATCACTGCACTTGTCACTCTGTTCAAAAATGCCTGTGAATTTGTGCAAATCTGACTTCCAAAGATAAACATTGCAGGGGCTATGGAGCTGAGTGAGAGGGGGCCATGCTGGCAAGACGCTCTGATGATAATCTCCTCCTCGTTTTCAGCAGAATTGGATGGCTGCCCCAAGTTGTTTTGCACTGACCCCTTAAAGGAAAGTGATTAAATACAGAAGCTGAAAATTAAATGCAGCAATCTTATTAGGGAAATGGGAAGATGACAAATGTCACAGACTCTTGAAGGAAACAAGGCAGAGAGACCTTTTTTGGTGTCAACTGGACTTGAATTTCCAGGGCTTCAAGTATCATAACTTTGTCTCCGGTCTTCTGTGTTTCTATCACAGCAGCTTGAAGGCTCCATTCAGGGTCAGCATTTGTTACTGCTCCTTTCTGCTTTCTTGGTATACAGAGACCCACCACTTGGACCCACGGGTGGGTTTCGGCCTTCCCAGGTGTTGCACAGGTCCTTGGAGCATGTTTCCCTCTGAAGTTTCTGTTCCCATTGGGCCCCAACGCTCCTGCCAAATCCTATTACAACTTCCAAGCATAGCATCTTGCTTCACAGCTATTCTTGTCAGTGGCCTGTTCCACCCAGGACTGCTCTCCCATGCCACCACTTCCCACATCTGTCCACCAGGAAGCTCACCCTTCCCACGAAGGCCAAGTCCAGTCACCCCTCTCCAGCAAGGTCTTCTGGATTTCATCAGTCCCCTCTGTGCCTGCATCAGACCCTGTTCTTGCCATCAGCGTGGCATTAGCATGTTGGGTAGAATGCATCTATCCTTCCCCCCATTAACCCTAGAGTGCAATGCCCCAAAGGGCTATGTCTAAGTCTCACCTCCCCCTAGCACAGTGCCAGAGACACAGTGCACCTTCAATAAGTATTTGTAGATTGCAGGATATAGGACACAGATCAGAGCCCTGCCCACGGCCCCGGACGATAGAGCTCTAGGGTACACAGGCTCTGCAATCAGTCATCTTGAATTTAAATGTCAGATCTCTTGCCAGCTGTGTGACAGTCCAGTTACATGAAGTTATGGTAATACAAACAGCCCTCACTCACAGGCGTGAAGCCAGGTCCACATGAGCGCAGCATGTGTGACGATCAGAGAGTGCCTAACTCACAACTCATACTGCTGCTGCCATTGCTGATGAGACCATGGTCAGTTGTTACCTCTTCCCAGTCATCTCCACTCAACTCCTCCGTAAAAAATCCACAGTTGCTCAGAGGTTCAGACGACAGGGTATGTGATATGCAAACTTCTTTGGAAGAAGGGAAATTGCTATACAAATAATCCCTGTTATGATAAATTACCAACTGTCTCTCCTTCTCTCTCTCTGCCCGTCTGTCTTCCTTCATTAGAAAACTTGTGGGACTCGTGTATATTATTTCCTCAAAATAAATTAGAGGACATGGAACCAAAATCATATATAATTGTCGTATATAATTAGGCCAAGTACACTAGGAATAGTCGTTCATCTAACTGCTGGGGTTAAGACAGGGATCCTCTGCCTTGGTGGCTAGTGGCAATATTAAAGAGATAGTCTGTTCACCTCTCCCTTGGACCATCACTTCCAGTCACTATCCCATGACAGCTGGAGAAGAGAGGGCTCCAGTATGTTTCCTTGGGCTCTGGTCATTCAGATCGCACATGTACAATGTGTGTCATATATATTGGTGTTTTTTCTTCCATATTAACTCTTTTTTAAAATTTTAATAAGTGTATTCACAAAAAACCATATAGAAAGTAAAAAGTCCTTGTGATAACTGAGATGGAACCCCCCAGAAGGACTACAGTGAAAACAAAGCATTATTATCAAATTCCAGCCAAATATTGTTGCTCCTTAAAGCCCTTTGCTGTACTCAAAAGGAAAGTTGGGATGAGTTAGAAAGGACTACAGTGCATGCGCATGTGCCTTCGTATGCATGTGCATATGTGCGCATGTGCCCGTGTGCATTCGTGTCTGTGTGTGCGTGTGCATGTATGTGTGTACATGTATGTGTGTGTGCAGGTGTGTTGGGGATCAAACCTGGGGCCTTGCACATAGCAGGCCATTAAGTTGCCTATAGCTGACCTTTCTTGGAGGCAAGCTGGAGTGAGAACAAGATCCTAAACTCCGAGAAAAACAATTGCACCGATAAAAGAGATGAGTTAAACAGCTCTCTGGAGTCCTGGAAGACTGTGACAGAGAGGCAATGTCCTCATCAAGCATGCTCTTTCCCCTTGACCTCACTGTCACTCCGAGGGAATCTTCCTCAGTATCTTTATGCACTCTGAGCTACAGGGCTTGCAACTGTGTGTGCTCTATCCCCAGGGCGGGCATTGTCTAGGTTAGACTGTTTATTCCAGTGCTTAGTGCATGGATGGGCAGCCCAAGAAATACTGGCTGAACAGAACCGCTGAGGCTGGATGCCTAGTAATTCCCTTAACCTGTTCCCAGTCAGGGGCACTCTGCCAAAGCAACAGCACCCTTGTCAGGCATCCAAGGCCCGAACATACCCTGTGTGGTTTGCAAGCAGGACAATTTGTTTCTTGCTGGAAAATCATGTCAGACTCTTCTCAACAGAGAGGCAAGTTTTTGTTTTGTTTTGTTCGTTTTAAAATCTTAGCAGAAAACAACTAATTAAAAAGTGACTTGGAGGTTAAGGAAGAGGCCAGGAGATGTCTCTTCCAACAACCTTTTTCTACATCTCCAAAAATTCAGTGTAATGACAATTTCAGGTCACCCGCGTTTTCCTCTGCCAGCGGTATAATTTAATTACCTTTGTCAGTTACTGCGGGCCCCCAGGACCTGGCTGAAGGTACAGGCTTTCAGTCAACAGGAAGCTCAGCACAGGAGACTGTCCTTAGCTTCCATCACAACAGTTTAAGGAGCACTCCACTGCAGTGTGGATGCTTGTGTGACCCTCACTTTACAGCTGCAGGATTAAGGCTCAGAGGAGCCAAACAGCATGCCCCAGTCAGGCTGCAGCCAGCACAGCCAGCATTTGAGTGTCCTTAGACAATGTCCCGGACCACTGCACACACTACTGCCCCTTCTCAGACCACAAAACTTCCTGAGTCCTCCTCCCTCCCCTCCTTTTTTTCTTTTTTGTACTGGGAATTGAACTCACAACCAGACAGGCACAGTGCCACCGAGCTATATCCCTGGCCCCTCTCCACCTGATAAGAAGTCAACATAATAACTCTCAGGCCATGGTCTTCAGAGGGAAGGGGAACACATGGTGAAAAAATACCTCTCTGGCTGTGAATTTGTAACAGAGCAGATACAATGATTTCCAGTCAGATTCTCTTAGTCACTGCCAAGGAATAATAGAAGCAGGGAAGGTGTGGTCAGGGGCTCTTCTCTTATCCTCAGTAATTCCATGCATAGGTGTCAGTATGGTCCCCACAGTACAGGAGAGGAAACAGATGCCGAGAGGTTAGGTGGCTTGCCCAACGTCACAGGAGTGGAGGAACTAGGAATTCATTCATGAAGCACATCTTATGTGCAGGCACTGTCCTATGCCCTGGAGAAATATCAGTGAACCTTCTACTTCTTCATTTCAAATCTTCCTACATTATTGGGATGATGGCAGTGATGACAACTACTACTGCTATTTATGCGCTAGGGCTCAGTCTGCTCAGCTATATGATGGGGCTAGTACTGGCTGTCTCATGGCAGAGAGAAAGAGCATATTCTCTCATTTAATATTCAAGCTCCGTTAAATAATAATGATATCCATTCTACAGCTGACCAGAGGAAAGCTGAGTAAAATTAATTCCTTCAATATAGCCCACCTCTTCCTTTCACATCTCCAAATGCTCCACATGCCTGGGGCCCAGCTCACGTCATGTATGGCCTAGGAGACCTCTCTTTGCCGGTTTCTCTGCAGGCTTATAATGACAGCCAGGACAGAGGTATCTGAAACCCTGTAACCCAGATGGCCTAGCAGTGTACTAAGGTGCTGGTGTGAGGTCTCAGCTGTGGTTGTGGTTCCTTTTCACAGTCCTCAACAATTTCTACCAGTTTCAAGAGGCTTTACAGTTCAGGCTGCCACTCCTCCAAACCTCAGGGCTTCCTTCTGTGAAAGGCCACAGATTCCTTATCCAAGTGGATACGCAGAGTGAAACCCAGGTGGCATCACTTTCCTGGAAGCATGACATTCATCACCAAAAAGGAAAGAGGTGCTTCTATCGCTGAGAACATTGCTCACTGAGACACACCAAAGGTGGTCCTTATCCACCTTGGAAACACAGACAAGCTTTAGGAATGGCCATGCAAGAGCAAGCTTCAGGGATTCATAGAGACACCCACAGACCAAGCAACTGGGGTCTTCCATTTTTGCACAGTGTTCCCTCTGCCTAGCTTCTGATGTGCCTCCCCACAAACTTCACCTAATGAATGCCTATACATCCTTCAAATCTAGACTGAGGACCATCTCTTCTGTAAATTTCCCCTGACTCCCAGGAGAAGATTCACACTGTTTTCCCTCTGTGTTCCCAAGACACCCTATTCATATGCTCAACAGATGTATCCCATATTATGTATGAATATTAATATACATGTCTTAGTTACCTTCTGGTTGCTGGGACAAAATATCCAATACTCAAAGTTAAAAGAGGAAAGATTTATTTAGGCTCACAGTTTTTGGAAGTTTCAGTCCATGGTCAGCTGGCTTCTAGGGAAGGTGGAATGGCAGAGGAGAAACAGCTCATGGCAAGACAAGCAGGAAGCAGTGAGACCTCCTTCTTCTTTCCCTTGTGTTCCATCCAGTTTACAAGCCTACCTGTGGGTGTCATACACATCCAGGGTAAGCATTTCTTTGTCAGTAAATCCATCATCCACACACAGACTTATGCTAAACTTATCAGGGGACTATTACACCCACAATCCAGGATCATACAGCCATGATCAGCCACCTCTGAAAACCCCCACCTATGAGTCCATGAGGCTTTGAAGGAACATCCAGATGTGAATTCCACAAACACTTGGAACTTTGCTTCATCAAGGTCCAACTCAAATGGCACTTCCTTCGTGAAGCCCTCCTAGATTGCATTAATCATATGTGGTATAATTCTCTGCTATAGCATTTGAGTCTTCATGCCTGGGTGAATGAGAAGGACAGGGAGAGAAAGAGGGTGAGGGGAGGGGAGAGGGGAAAGGGGTGAGAGAGGGGAATTTGGTGCTTCTTCTAGATTGTGAGTTCCTCCAAAGCATGACTCTTTTATGAGTATTTTCTGTATCATTTATTGCTCATCTAGCTCCTAGCATGTGGTGAAAATTCATTAATTGTATAAAACTTACAAATTTTGAGGTCTATGAGGTTTATTTCTGGGTGCATTTGATTTGAAAGGAGCCCAGTCCAGCAGCTAACATAATGAAATGTACCTCAGGGAACAAAATGTGATGCAAAGCGTAACATCAACACTTCCAAACTCTTTTTCTTGCCTCTCCAGGCTTCTTAGATGCAGAACTTTCCTCTGTTCACCAGTGCACAGTGCTTCCCTCATCGCATGCACACATTCCCTTTGGGGCTTGTTGCTCTTTGAATCTTTCCCATTCCTACTTCTCCCCCCACCCCCATTCTTTACTACATCTAGCAGCTTAGCTTTTCAGCCTGTCTTTTGTTCCCTTTTTATTTTAAGCAAGGGTCCTTTCTGCTTTCCTCCTATAGCTTTAACGTTCTGCCTCTCTCTAACCATTCTCCCATTTTTGTGCCTTCCCCAAGTCAGGGGAGCCACACTGGCAAAAATCCTCCATGGGAAGAGGGAGAAGGGCTCAAAAGTGAGCAGGTCACTGTGACCAAGGAGTGTTACTGCTTCTGAACACAAGGCGGTAGCACTCCCAGGCAGGCCAATCATCAGATGCCACTTTCAAAGTATATTCTTTACATATCTAATATGTCTGTATCTGAAGAAAAGAGTCAGGACAGGATAGGGCAGGAGGTTGAGAACATCTCTTCACTGAAGAACATTGTCTGGGTCATATGTGTTTATTGCATGCATGGCTGGGGGGTGGGGGTGGGTGGATGGATGGATGGATGGATGATGGATGAATGGGTGGGTGGATGGATGGATGGATGGATGGGTGGATGGATAGATGGATGGATAGATAAATAAATATGTGAACAAATCCCTTCATTTAACCATTCAAAATATAGCTATCCATCAGTTATAGGATTAAGGAGCCTTAATGGGAGGAGCAAGAAATCCCAGCTAAATCGGTGCACTCATAAGACTCCCTCTCCCTAGGAAAGGATCCAGGTGTGTATTCTCAGTCCTGTAGGACAGGAGTTAGTATTTTGTTGACAAGCTTACAAGTGCTAAGAGTATTCTTGCCCATTTGTTAAGCAGGAAAAAACCACTCATAGAACTCAAGTGTGTTACTCAAGATCTTTCACTGAGAAAGTAACAAAACCTGGCTGGGCCTTTACACTTGACTTTAGGTCTTAATGAAGAGATACCTTGCTTGGAATCTATGATGAAGTCATCTGGCTCATTGTCTTTCTGTCATTGCAGTTAATTTAAGGACTTGGTTTGAGAAAAAGTGTCAAAAATGAGTCCAATGTGAATACATGAATGTAATTATCAGAACAATATCAATGATAACTACTATTTGCTAAGTATTTTGGTGCAAGCTGCTCACTCTATGATGCATGATCTTATTTAATTTTGTTAACAATACTTCCAGATGAACATTAAAGACCAGGAGCCTGAAACTGTGGAGAAATTAATCTTCCCATACCAGAGTCATTACGCAAAGAAACCTGTAAAATTCAACTCCTGTGCTCCCACTCACATGATCATTTCCTCTCCCTTATCCAGAGCCCAGTTACACTCAGGATAGCTCCAGAAAGCTGGAAGCCTGGGAGCCAAAGTGATCTTTGTGGTCCACATTTTTTTCCTTTCTCCAACTTTTGCCACTAACTTACAGAAGCAGTTGGCAGTGAATGAAAAGATAATCCACCAATGAAGATCCACAAAGAACCCCCACACTGGAATGTAGATGAGGTCTAATTAGCCTCAGTCCCCGAAGTAGCTCTTATTCACCCTAGGAAAAGTGGTCACCTGTGCCCTGCAAAGCCCCTGGAGAAGACTCCAGAACCTCCAGCCCACTACCTCCCACTCCACTCTGAACCTGCCTGCCCTGCTCTGGTGACCATGGTGACTCCACACTCACAGCCCCTCCCCCAGTGCCCACCACTCAGCCCAGCCTCTGGGTCCACTTCATCCAGGCCACCTACTTCAGTTACTGCTTCTGAACACAGGGCAGTGGCACTCCCAGGCAGGCCAATCATCACATGCCACTTTCAAAGTATATTCTTTACATATCTAATATGTCCATATCTGAAGGAAAGAGTCAGGACAGGGCAGGGGTCCATTATCACAACAATTAAGCTCTGGGCTTCCATCTTCCACTTTGCAGAACCAGAGCCCCATAACTGCCCAATTGAAGACCCTCTGGAAGACAGCTGGCTGCTCAAGCAGGCTCCTCAGAGATCTCTCTCACAAGCATCCCCACAAAGTCCTGATCAAAATGCTTCTTACCACCTTCTCATGAGCTATGTTCCCCTCAGAAGAAATTCTGGGAATCATTATTTTTGTCCTCTCACTCCTCCAGCAGAGACTGTGCCTGTTTTTGGATCTCTCTAAACTCTATACTAGGTCTCTGAGTCAGTCCTGCCCACCTTTGTGTTGACAGCAGACTTTCTCAGAGTCCCCACCCAGCAGGAAGAATCCCCAGGTGAGCAGAAAGGGAGCTCTAACAGTGTACTCCCATAAAGTTAAGTTCCTGTAATTGGTATGGATATAACTGCAACCATTTAATACAGCAATACTTTTAACTGTTTACCTAAAGGCCGATACTAAATCAGCTTACAATCAATGGTATTTTGGAAACATTGGTAGCCTTCATTAACTCACAGTTATCAACACACATGCACACATGCAAAGACAGCAGTATCCTATCAGAGCTGTTTTCCCATAGCACCCTGTGTCTGCATCGTGTATAACCCTTGTCAAGTAGGTTCCTCATCATTTGTGTTTGTGTCTCTCATCACTAGACAGAGAGTTCCTCAAGGGTAACTGCTCTGTCTGACTCAGTTTTATACTCCATTGACTAGCACTGCTTCTAGCACCTATTTCCACTGCATTTGATTTAGCTGACTTGGAAAAAAATTGAATTCAGATGAGTCATCTGGAAGAGACATACCAACCCAGGACCTAAAGAGTTTTTTTGTTGGCTTTTGCTGGCAAAGCTAGTAAGCTTGGGCAAGTCATTGCCCCTCTACCTCACTTTCATCTGAATTATAATGTCTACTTCAAAGAGATGTTGCATGAATGAAAGTAGAATATTCATTTATTTATGCAGTCTGCAAAAATATATTGAGTGTCCACTATACACCACAAACTATTTTTGCCACATGTAAACACATAAGCATGTTGAATAATATTACAATTATTGAAAACAGACAAATTGGTAGGTGTAGCTTGTTTTACCTTTTTTCAAATGGTAGCTGCCACAGTCTGGGCCTGATTCATTAGAGACCATTGGAATGATACAACTTCATGCATGATTATAGCTCTCTCTTCCCTCGGTTACCTCATGGCCTTGTAGCATAAAGCTTACTCAGTAGGAGGTCATTTGTCTAGAAAAAAATCTTCTAAAATCTTGTGGGGAAAACGATGTAAAATAATCAATGACCCAATTTCCAATTAAGGCTCCATGGTATGAGACCTTGGTCGTTCCAATTTCCAGCATAAATCACCAACTGGATTTCTATACTCTGAGCTTGATGCAGAGCCCAGCTGAGCACATTCTGGGCATGGAAGAAGGAACTCTTCATGGTAGCACAATTCTGGAGTTTGAAGTTTCCCTTCACAGGCCAAAAAATCTATCAACTGTTGGGTCATCTCATCCCAAAACAAATTCTTTGTGTCTTCTTGGACTGCCTAGATAGGTCCGTGAAAAACAGAATAAAGCAAAGTATTTTTCAATCATTCCTTGTACTTCCCTTTTTTGTTTATTTAGTTATGGTCTACTTCTCCCCAGGAGAATGAAAGCTCATGTAGCAAGAATTATTTGTTTTGTTAGCTGCTATATACTCCAGCACCTAGAAAAATGCCTGGCTGATAAATATTTGTGCAATGAATGATTGAACCAAACCAGAATCCTTTGAATCACAGCCAACCACTAGCACATGCAGCATTATGTATGTACCTGGATACTTTCAGAATCTCTCATTTGTTCTCCCTGTTATTCAGTGTTTCCCATAATTGCACCTAGGCCAAAGTGGCCTGCTTGGGTTGGACTATGCTGTCAGAATGTGCAAGTTGAGGGAGTCGGCTTTTACCCAAGCAATAATGACATCTTGATGATTGTTAAGAAAGGCAAAGGTGATTTTTCAGGAACAAAACAGGCTGGAAGACAGAAGATACAACTGTAGTGGACAGTTGGTCGTAAAGGCCAGTAATGAATATTGGCCCACTGCTAGTTTCTGTTTTAGCATCTGTCTTCTATGGAGCTAAAATACTCCATGAAAGTGCCCCAGGCATCACCTGAGACCAACAGGGACAGTGTAGAAGAATTGGAGGAGACCTTGGTCTCAAAAAGCAGCTGAACTCATGGGTTATTTTATATGAAATAGTCTATCTTAATTTAAAAACAAAAACAGAACGCTTGAATCTGTGCAAGTCAAATGGAAAATCACAAATGAAATGCGATAAAAACACATAGGAGGAGGAGAAAGAAGAGGAGGAAGAAGAAAAGGTGCAGAAAGGATCTTCTACAAAAAGGCAGACAGCATGCTCTAAGGAGCTGTAGTCATTTCACGGCAACTAGGATGGATCCACTTCCAAATTCCTTCAAGTGGCTGTAGACAGGACTGAGTTTCCCGGAGGCTACTGGATGAGCAACTCAGCTCCTGCCTGGTGGCTGGGGATAGGACTGAATTCCCTAGAGGCTGTGTGGGTAAGAACCAAGGCTCCTTGCTGGCCATTTGCCAGAGGCTGCCCTCAGCTCCTTGCCACACAGATCTCCATGAAACAGCTCATCACATGGGAACTGAGCTTTATCAGACCAATTGAGAGAGAGACAGAGACAGAGACATGGAGACACAGACAGAAAAGAAGTCACAATATTTTGTAACTTAATCATGGAAGTGATATCATTTCTGCATTATTTGAGGTGAAAGGACTATTGCACAAAGTTGGTGTTTTTTGTACCCAGAGCAAGAGACTTGCTGTCATGGCTCAAGAAAAGGAAAAACTGCCCCCAGGAGCTTCAGCATCATTTCTGCTAAGTTTCTGGCATAGCCAGCAACAGAGGGCTATCTGTCCAAACGTGGGTGGATTCACAATAGAAGAGAGGATGACCAACCTACATATTCCAAGTCCTGTTCCTAAGGCTCGCTGGCAGCAAGTCTCATTCTGAGTACAGAATTAGACAGCCTACGCCACAACCTCCAGCCCTGACTTCATCCAAAATCATGCTAGTGTTTTCATCCCCATCTGCCTGACAATTTAAGTTCTGACACCTGGTTTGGTCTCAGGCAAGGAAGAGAAGCACCCCTCCAGCACCAAGGCTGTGTTGAAAGCCAAAGTTTGAAATAGAACCAACCTGAACAAGGCTGGTTTGCAGGACTTGTGGTTATGCAGAAACTCATGGGCCCCATGCTTGGGCTCAGGTTCTCTATCACCATCTTGAAATCCTTAATAAATTTTGAACAGGAAGGTCCTCATTTTCCTTTTGGCCTAAGACCAAATTACTTAATCCAACCTAAATCTGTTTAATTCTATTTTTGCCATTAGCCACTAGATCTTTGGCAAGTGACTACTCCTCTATGAGTTTTTTTTTTTCGCCTGCAAAACAAATGAGCTAAAAAATACATTGAAAACATCTAATCCTAGGGTGCTTGAGAGTCTCCAATAAGGCATTCTAAGATAGATGAGCTATTTAGCCACCCCCTATATGACCAAAGGTAGCACAAGGAAGGGGTAGGAAAATTAGTCTGATTTCAGAGTCAATGCATTTTTCTGAAATTCTAACACAAAATCAGTAGTCAGAAGGCAAGTGTCTTACTTTTCACATTGCTGAGATAAAATACTCAAACCCAAAATAAAAAGATGAAGGGTTTATTTTAGCTCATAGTTTGTAGGGTTTTCAGTCCATAGCTACAGGCTCCAAGATGGTGCTCCTTCAAGAGGAACATTGCAGGGGAGAAACGGGTCATGGCAGGCAGAAGGCAGCAAGCCACAAGCAACAACTCTCTTTCTGACCCTTATATGCCATCCAGCTCTCCTGTCCTTAGGGCCAGAAGTACACACACCCAAGGTGGGACACCCTTAACCCTAGCCAGAACTATGCCAAACCAATCAGTGAACTAATTTAGTAATCACACACTTAATCTCAGCATCACACACTCTAGATCCAGCCACCTCAGAAAAGCCTTGCCTATGACCACATAAGACTTGGTGGGAGGGGGATGGAATCTGGCTGCAGGCAAAGACCTTCAAAGGTATCCCATCAATTGATGAGAAGCTCCCATCATGCACTGCTGATGTGAACCACTCAGAAACCCCAGCGTTCCCAGGCTGCCGTGGTCCGTGAGCTCTCTAGGAGACCCAGACTTATGGGAATGGTGAGTGGATAACAGAGAGATCAGGCATCCCAAGTGTTCATGCTTCAATCTCAGAGGAAACGTTTGTTAAAAACAGGCTACCAACTAATCACAACAGTTGTCTGGGAATAAAACCAGTATCAATGTTTCATTAATATATTTCATTGAAAAATGCCAAGAAGAAATGCTCTGTTTGCTACTTGCATAATTTACTGTATTTCATGTTTAAATTGAAGTATCTAATTATACAATTATGAATCATCCAGATTCAAATAAAGTTCACCAAAATAATCTCCTTATGTAACATTACCTTCCAATATACCTGCTATCTTCATTTCATTATGTGCTTTTATTCTTCCAGAATCTAAAAGTCTAATTGTATTTTTAGAGTATCCCATTAAACCAACACAACAATTCTCTTATAAAAACCATCATGAGATAGTTGGTCCTGACTTGTATTACATTCTGAAATGTCATGGGTTTTTTTAAATGGTTGTTTTCCCAAGACAGTTTATAGCTTTTGCAATTAGGCTGCCTTGTAAAGCATAGTTTTAAATGTTTTTAATGTTTCAGACCAGCTGAGCATTTCATGCTCTAATTTCCTTTCCTTTTTAAAACTAATGGTAATGCCTTTTATGTATCTTGGAGTTTTACAATTTATAAAGCACAATCACTTTTGTCATTTCATTTGATCCTCTTTTCCAGGGATCATATGACAAGAGAGGGGTGAAATTACTGAAAAAGTGGGACAAAGAATTTGTTGGTGTTGTTTTTATGATACTAGGGATTGACTCCAGGGCTTTTCTGTTCTCTTTCTCTCTCTCTTTCTCTCTCTCCCAGATAGGACTTAAACACATGATTCTCCTACCTCTCACATGCTTGTATTATAGGTGGGCACAATTGCACCTGGCTCTAGAAAAAAAAATCATGGAAATAGTTTAATAATTTAAATTTGATAATTTTAAATCTAGTAATTTAACATTTGGCTTAAATTTGATAATTTAAACAGTGTTAAAGTGATCTCCTTGATAAATATCAGATCCTGGTAGGACCTGTTATGATTATGTAGTGGCCGAGATGACAGCCATGAAAACAGTAACGCCGTGAAGCTGCCAGCTGTATAGGGAGCAGCTGAGGAACCAGCTGGAATCTTTCACAGGGCAGTCCTGGAGGTATCATGTCATCCAGCCCTCTGTTCTTCCTTAATATTAGGGTCTTGACTGCAAACAGCAGAGGTTGACTTGGGCCAATATCAGTGAGAAAGAATTGCTTGGCAGGAGTTCAAGCAGAACTCACCAGGACCAGCAGACAGGCAAGGGAACCTGGCCCCTACGGTAAGCAGAGACCATGGGAGGCTGAGCAGCCAAGGACACAGACAAGAACGTGTCACAGCTACAGTCTAATTGGAGTGCAGACACCTGTGCTGCCAGCCCTGGACACTACTCAGGTTACTGGGATTTGGTTAGTTTTTATTGAAATGTAACTTATGTAAAGTTAAGGGTATAGGTCTTAGAATACATCTTAAATGGATCTACATCTATGTAGCCACCACCATGTTCAAAATACAGATTACTTCTAACACCTCTGAAGAGTTTTTATGCCTCATCCTGGTTGACACCTCACTCTTCTGACTTCTATTACTGTATTAGTTTTACCTGATTGTGAACATGATGTAGAGGGATCCATACAATAACCACACTATGTACTCCTTTGAACCTGAGTGGGTTTTTTCTCATTATATCTGTGAGATTTATCCAGTTGTTGGCTGTGGTTTATAGCTTACCTTTATATTGTAGGGAGGTACTCTGTTGTATGTTTATACCAAATGTCCCAACCATTCTAGTTTCTATGAATGTGTGTTATTTCCAGTTTGAGGCTATTATGAGTAACATGACTATGAAAATGTTTGTATCTGTCTTTTGGAGGACATATGCACTAACTTATTTAAGTATAGTAAAATGGAATTGCTAGGTCATAAAGTAGACACAAGCTTAACTCTAACTGATATTTGTTGAGCTACTTTTGGATTTCTCCTGAAATCACCTGAATAATATCCCCTATTCCTACATCTTTGCATCCCTCTCTGCACATGTAAAATCCTAAGAGCATTCAATATGTCCAGGCCCAATCTGTTACCCATACCTTGACCACTGGACACAAAAAAAGGCTATCTTTGTTAGTTTCCATAGGGTGGGGGGATGCTGCCTTTCACCTAGCACACTCACATATCTTGATATTTTTCCTAAACAAGGTGGGTTTGGACACAACACTCAAAAAACAATAGTATTCCTCTATACCAATAACAAGTGCAGACAGACAGAGGAATTAGAGAAACAGTAATTTTCACAATCACAAGAAAAATGAAATATTTAGTAATTAACCTAACCAAGGAAGTTAAAGACCTCTACAATGAAAACTGTAGTACTCTGAAAAAGGAGATCAAAGAGGACACGAGAAAATGGAAAGAAATCCCATGAATGGGCTCAATCAATAGAGTCAAAAATGTTACACAGATTTCACACAATCCCAATCAAAATGTCAATAGCATTCCTCAAATATCTAGAGAAAGCAACACTAAAATGCATGTGGAACCAGAAAAGACCACAACAGCAAAAGTAACCCTGGGTAACGAGCAAAGCTTGAGCTAAGACAATCCCAGATTTGCAGTTGGATTCCAAAGCTACAATGATTTTTTTTAAAAAAAATTGCTTGGTACTGGCACAAAGAGGATCAATGCATCAGAACAGAGGGAGCGGAAATGACCTCAGGCATGCTCAGCTACCTTGTATTTGACAAAGGATCCAAGTACACTCCTTAGAGGAAAAAAAAATAGCCTCTTTAACAAATGGTCCTGGGAAAGCTGGCCATGTGCATGCTGAACAGTGGACCTCGACCCATTCCTCTCACCATGTACTAAACCAAAATCAACACGAATTGAAGAGCTAAATATTGAAACAGAAACAATCTGTTGGGAGACAAAATAGGCAAATTCTTGAAGACGTAAGTGTAGGTTCTAAGCTTCCATCATCATTCAGAAATCAACCAATAACAATGGAAGTTGGTACAGGGATTGGATATTTCTCAAACAAACAAAAATAGAAATTTCATGTGACCCAGCTATTCTTCTGCTGGGCATCTTCTCAAAAAAGTTAAAGACATTCCACAGTGAGGTATGCATACCCACACTATGCACAACTCATAACAGGTAAATCTTGGAAACAGTCCAAATACCTATCACCAGATGAATGGATAAAGAAAATGTGGATTTACACACAGTGGAGTACTGCTCTTCGATAAGGAAGGATAAATTCAAATCATTTGTTAGAAAGTGAGTACACCTTGAGATCATAATGTTAAGTGAAGTAAATCAAATACACAAGCTTAAATATCACATGGTTTCCCTTATATGAAAAACCTAATATGTAAGTAAAGGACAAATGAAAGGCAGACAACAGGAAAAAAAGACAGAAATTATTGTAATTCATCATCCATAATGTGTCTAAAAGTATACCTTTAATATTTACACTTTAATATATTTATTTACAATTTAATATAGTTGTCTAAAATTTAATGTAATTGTCTAGACTGGCTGTTAATTTGTATGTATGATAATAAGGATTTATAAAATAAATAAATGAAACTGAAAAAAGATTACCATTTCATGTATACAGCTTAGGGACATTGGGTACATTCAAACTGCCATGCAGCAAGTATCACCTTCCGTCTCCAGACGTTTTTATATCAAATTGAAACTACCTCCATTGAACCCTACCCCCTCATTGTCCCTGCCCCCAGTTCCTGCAACCACAATTCTACTCTCTGTCTCTACTAATGTGATTAAGTCAATGACTTTAGTAAGTGTAAAAGGGTTTTCTCTGCTTCCATACTCAGTGCCAGCCAGGAGCACAGCTCTCACTAGATGCAATGGTAAGCAAATACTGCTGATGACCAGCAAAGACCATCTCCAAGAAAACCACTCAAAAATCATGCGTAGTCATTTGGAAATATGACATTATTATTAAATTTTCGGTGTGTATATTCAAACGCAGACTCCTGAACCCTCTTTCAGACTTCGTAAAGCAGCATCTGGGTAGATTGGGAGAGGAAAGGACCTACAGTGAAGCCCCTAAGGATTATACAATCATAGGTTATGCTGCTGCGTTAGAGATTTAGTCTGGAGCTGGATGGGTGCATGGTAGCAAGAACAGTGATTTTGTTTCCCTTGCTACATAATTCCATGGAGCGACACCCCTAGAGTAACATAATTGGCCCCTGCTCATGTGATTGGTAGGTGACAACCACTGGATAGAATTAATCAGATAAAAAGCTCAAAACTCGAAGGAACAACACCCAGGTCTAGACTAGAGGGGGAAATAGATGTTAGCAAGTTTTGGGGCCAGGTGTGTAAAGCCATGATCTGCTGTCATTATTTTCAGCCCTAAGGGCATTGTGAATTTCATATCTCTCGCTTACTGCATCTGTCAACTGGTTCCAGCCTCAGGAGGTAAAAAGGGGGCTTCATTTATGGCCTCACCACGGTTTGGCAGCTAGCAGTAGTCATAAGTGGGAAATAAGCACTTACTACCTGCTGTCCTTCCCCCTGCAGTGCCCACACCTCCTCTCAGCTTCCTGCATACTTCATTCAGCAGATGGCTGAACAAACCTCCTCTGCCCCAGAACCCCAGAACAGCTGTAGTGTTTGCTGCTCCGGGCAAAACCAAAGACAAGTACCATTTCTCCCTCTGGCCTAAGGTAGGCCAGCCATCATGCTGCACACTTTACACGATCTCATTTTTATTCTCACAATAAGTGTGTTTTATTATTCTCGGATAAGGACACCAAGGCTTAGAGGGAAAAGGCACTTGCACATTACCCGCCGTCAGCCTTGACTCTAAATCCCCAAGACAGTGCGTCACCTATGCTTGCTTTACATTTAAGGATTTTCTAAGCACCAGCAACAGGGCCTGTCATATAGATGGTGCTTAATAAATATTTGTTGAAAGAATAAAAGTGAGAGATGCTTGTACACCCTAAATGAGCACAGAAACGGACGGGACCTTTCTGTCGTCTGTGTTACTGGTCCCATTTTTCTTTTGGAGATCATTGAAAGTGCTACAGACATCCGCTGCACGCAAGAGTAAGTTGAGGTACAAATAAAAATGAGGGTTTTCCCACACACAGCTCAAGAAGCTTGAGTCAGAGCTCATGCAGAGAGAAAAGAGCAAATAGGGAAGGAACATCGCCTCTCAATCAGAAAAACACGAGATTCACTTGCTTATCTTTTTTGTAGTCGTTGCCCTCAAGGAAAAACTTGTTCAACTTAGAGTTTTTTAAAAACCATGTTTTCCACCAATATCTCTGCTGGATTTTGCCAATCTTTTTCTAAGTGAAACATGATTGTTGTACAATGGAAAGGAACAGTAAAAGATTGGGGTGACAGGAGAGCTATGGACTGGATGAACCCATAGAATTTTACCAAAAGATATTATTTCTCAATGACCTTTTAAAAAATATCGTATAATTTGCAGATAAATATAATGAAAATGCTTGAGCCTGTCAGGCAGTTTTATTTCTTTCTGGGCATGATTTCCTAGAGATCTCAGAAAAGTGGGATTCATGCCTGATTTTAATATTTTGACATTATCTCTCTACTTAATTAACTTTCCCAGGTAGGTCTCACCTTTGTCATCTGTACAGAATGGAGTGGTGGGGGGGAGCCAGGAAATATATCCAGTGATTCTGAGGGGTTCCCTGCTGTATGCACTCACCCACTGCGCTCAGTATGTGTGCCCAAGATCAAACATGGCAAAGAATTCTCAAGAGTGATCTAGCCATACTCTCTACTCCGTGTTTCATCTTGGGAGCGAGCTACAAAGACTGAGGGAACAGCGGCCCCTCAGAGCATTCCTTAGGGTCCAGAAGGGGCTGCATGCAGGCAGAGGAGGCTTTCAGAGGTAAATGTAAGAACGGACACTCAACAGGGGCCCCAGAGAAGTGGAGCTTCTGGCTTCAGGGCTCTGGGAAACCCCAGTCTGGGTAGACCTGCTGTTCTGATGGGAGGACCCTGAGAGCTGAGGGCCACAGAAAGCCTAGCACAGGTGCCCCTGAGAGGCTGTTTAGAGCCTCAGCGGGTCTCACTGTAAGAGGAGGTGAGATCCCGCCTAAGAAAGTGTGGACAGCCGGCCTGGAAAATTGGAATCATGGGTATAAACAGGGGAGTGCCCACAGGGTTTCTGGCTTCACGGGCAAATGAACCAACTTCTCAAATGCACAACAAATAGTACAAGAATGGAGACTACTCATTGTGTGTGCAGTCAGGGAATCTCACAACAATCCGAATCTTCAAGGACTTCAGTTTGATTTCACTCAGAGCCGATGTCCAAAGTCTGTGGTTAAACAAGCAGACTTTGGGTTCATCAATTAAGTTTAAAAACATAATGAATATCTGGAGTCATTTCAAGAGTCAGCAAATTTGAGTCTACGATATGGAAATAATAATCCTGCTCTTCTCTGTGCTGGTCAGATGCCATCTGAAGAATTTATTTACTTCTGTGAGCCACATTTTAAGAGGACATGAGTCAGCTGCTGTGGGGTGAGGCAGGGGCAGCTAAGTCGAGGAAGGGTCTGGAAATCTCCAGTCTGAGAAGCTGAAGGTCTGGGGAATGCTCAGGAGGGTCATCACAGCTGCTTGAGCAGAGGCTGTAAGGAACAACACTGCAGGACCATGGGCGGGGAAAGTGGGAGAGAATGAGAGAAGGGGTGAGACCTGGGAACCAGGCAGACACAAACAGAGCTCCAGCCTCAGCTGACTGCTACTCACCAGAGTCTCTATGGAGCAAGTACAGGGCCATTACCTTAAAGAATCCCAATCACAACAGAGACGTGAGCTGGTTCCTGGCCAAGTCACTGTACCAGGAAATGTTCCAAGCCTGGAGATATTCAACAAATGCCCGATGACCATCCATACTTCCACTGGTTTAAGTTTTTAAAAATGTTTTAACAGTGGTAACATCCATGTAACAAAGTATATCATTCATAACTATTTTAAATGTACTTAAAAATTATGGTATTATGTACATTCGCAATGCCAGGCAACCACCTTCACCACCCATCTGCAGACCTTTTATCTTGAAAAAGTGAAACCTTACCCATAAACAATAGGATTGGTTAACCTTAGGGAATTATTGCAGGTTACAGAGTCAGGATTACATTTTAGATAAACCTCTCTAACCTCACTGTTGCAAAGGCAAGAGAGCAGAGCTTAATAGCATCCAATGTAGAGAAACTGGTTCCTGTCTTTTAGTGCAATATTCCCTGGAGTGGAGAGGCTAGGGAGTGGTCTTTCCAGTATTAAAACATTAGGGAAGAACCTACTCTTTGTTATCTGTATTCAAACACCCAGAAATTCCCTTCTATTGCTAAGATCCTGGATCCTCTTGGTTCTTTTTAAAAAGGAATTAGGTAAAGCAGACATGACGGCACATGTCTCTAATCTCAGCCCGCTGGTGGACTGCAGCAGGAGGATCACAAGTTCAAGCCCATCCTGGGCAACTTAGTGACTTAGTGAGACTGTCTCAAAAGAAAAAATAAAAGAATAGGGGCTAAAGCTCAGTGCACAGTTGGTTTCAACCTCCAATACCACCAAAAGAAATAAAAGGCATTAACAAATAGAACATAGCAAAAGTGAGGTTGTGAGTTCTGACTTTATTCTTTTTAAAGAGAATAAAACAGAACAGAACAGAACAAAGAAGTTCAGAACAAAACAATGCAATCAACACAGGATTTCAAAGCAAGACAAAAAGAAATCAACAGTGGTCACCATAATGTCTCTTGTTTTCTTCGAAATAGTTGTCCATACCCTCACATATATTGAAATTAAATAATATAAAACAGACTAAAACCAATCAAAACTATGAATAAAAGCATTACTGGACTTCACAACAAGATGATAGGAAATCAGCAATGGCTACCATAAAGACTATGTTTTGAAAAGCCTGGTACCTTCATTTTGTTCCTCTCTAAACCTATGCTGTCACTTTACCAGCAAACCTGGACTGCTCAACTGAAGCATGAATAATTTTGGAAAACAGAAGTGCGCCATGTCCATTAGCCTGGAAGATGATCACATATGTATGAGTAAGCGTGGAAGAGATCAGAGATCAATTCCCGATACCATCCATCTGATTCCATCCATCTGATTCCACCCATATTGTCAGTTCACAGAAATAGGGGCTGAATAGATGTTTGAACCACTAAGTTTTGTGATGGCTTGTTTTGCAGCAAAAACTAACTGATACACTCCTTTTGGCTTCAGGGTCAATGGCAAAACATTCTTCTTCTGTCTTTGGCCTAATTCCAACCAGCCAAGGAAAAGTTTTACAGATAAGAAAAGTTTTCCTTGATCTTGATTAGATTAACCCATTTTAAATACATCTCTGGTAGCTTTGTGGGAGTTGGAACTTTATATTTACATGTGAATGTTACTTGATTAGGGTCTTTATCCCCCTCACTGCACTATAAGCTTCAGGGGTCCAGGGGCAGTTTTGTTCACCTCTGTATTCCAGCACCAGGGGAGGTACAGGGGCTGACGTGAGGGAGGAGCATGGCGCACTGTCAGGAGGAAGACATATTGTCCTTTGTGAAGAGAAACTAAAGAGACAGAACACAATGGGGAAAAGGGAAGAAGAAATGAGCACGCACGCCCTACCGGTTCATGACGCATAAGAAAGGAAGACCAAAGGGACAGAGACAAGTGAAAGCAGAGGTCATCAGGGAGCAACACAGTGGTGAAATGGACCAGCAGACGCCCTGAGTGACTTCCGTCCAAGTTCCTGTCGTGTTCCCTGGAGGGAGCGCTTGGCTGGTTGGACACCATTCCAGGGAAGGGATGATTGTTAGAACCAGGGACTCAGAGAACCTGCAAGACAGCATCGAGTCAGGGCTCCCACTGTGACTGGATGAGAGATGGGAGATGGCGGTCAGGAAGCTCCTGAAGGCTGTAAGGTAAAAGTCACAGGCCTCGCCCCAGAGTCCCAGGGGAGGCAGAGCCTGTGTTTCTCTGGGGTTCAAAGCCACAGCACCGGTACCATGTCCTTGTCCTACTCCCTGCAGGTGCCTTTGTCTGAAATGGCTCTGGGGTCTAACTGCCTCCTTCATCTACCAGCATAAGCAGGGAAACAGCCTGACACAGCTCCAACCTGTGGATCCCAGAAGAAAGACACATGTTCAAAACTACAGAGAGTTTTCTTTTTTGGTAATTTTTGGGTTGTCTGGGGGGTTTTGTTCATTTGTTTGTGTTTTTTGGTGAGTGCACACATTGTTTTTAGGGTACTTTTGTTTTGCTTATTTTTCCCCCCTCATCTTTACTTTCCTCCTTTCTTCTCACCAGTTCATTGGAATTTGTGGAATTTTCTGACTTTTTTCTTCCGTGATTTTTATCTCTTACTCTTTAGTTTTCCTCTTCTAATTTTTCTCCCTTAATTTTTTCACTCTCATTTTTACTACCTATATAGTTTCTTTTTCTTCCTTTTTCTTTTATTTTCTATTTCTCATCAGTTTTTTTTTTCTCTTGCATTTACCTGATTCTGTAAACATCCTTCTAACTCCCCAGGAAGAGCTTTTGTACGACTTCTCTGTTCTCACTTCAAGTTTAAGGTTTCAGGGTTTTCTTCTTGCATTTCCCCCATTCACAAACCCTGTATCTTTAATGTATAACCATAAAGCTTTGTCAATCTTTTGATAGTTAATTCACTTTGTAGAATGACTGTTGAATCCTTTCCTTCCATTAGCAGGCAGGAAGCTGTCACATTTAGTACATATTAAGTTACTACCTGGGTTGTCTTAATGTTTACATGAGAACTGAAAATTTCTTCTCAAGAATGAGGATGGTGTGGAATTGGTTTGTACGGTATGTTAATACCCAGTTTTTCTTGCCAGTTAGTACAGAAGCTGATATGCTTGTTATTATCATAGTCATGCAATTGTTAATATTTGTCTATAAGTCAGTACTCAGATTACCTTTGTGACATTAACAATACTAGAGAACTTTGTTGTTGGGTTAATTATACTGCATTCTCCCTTCCAAATTAACCAAGATAATTAGGTTAATTACAAAGAATTACAAGTTAGCCACACCAAAGTACATCATCTTAAAGCAACTAAAGAGATTTCTGTATTGTGGTAGCAACAAAGTCTTTATACTGTAAATGTCCACAAACCTCAGAACACAACAAAACAGCAGAAACATGAAAGACAAGGCAGCAAAATGCTCCCAACTTTTTGAAGCCAATCTAGGCAGCACCAAGAGACAGAACAGCATAAGCCACAGACCTGAATTATTCAACAAAAGAACAGAGGTTAGATCAAAGAGGTACTGAGTTGGATCACAGAAGCTATAACTAAATGGACAATGAAAATAACAACAAAATGATCCAGGAGCTTTCAGAAAACACTAATAAAAATCTAGACAGGCGAAACACAATGATATAAAACATGAATGACCAGTTTATCAAAGAAGTAGAGTCTATGAAAAGGTTTCAATCAGAAACCCAGGAGATTAAGAATTATATTGAAAGTATGGGGAGCATAAGTGACCAATGTGAGGACAGAATTTCAGAACTAGAAGACGACAATGCCTTCAAAACAAACTACTCCAAGGCATCTTAGAAACAGCACAAGAACATGAAAAATGGAGCCAACAATTTGTAGAAATGCAAAGAAAACTAATTTAGAATAATTAGAATAAGTGAAAAATCAGAAGGTAACACAAGTGACCTAAAAAATACCTGTTCACAGAAATAATGGCAGGAAATGCCTCAAATAGATGAAAAGAAATAAACATACTAATAAGTGATCAAAATAGGCATGACCAAAAAAGATCCTCTCTGTGCCACATTATACTCAAAGAACCAGACATGAATCACAGGGACAAAATCTTAAAAGCTGTTAGAGAAAGGCAAAGAATCACATATAAAAAAAGCAAACCCATTAGAATCACAGCAGACTTCTCTACACAAACCTCAAAGGACAGGATGGCTTGGAGCAAAGGGCTTCAAACCCTAAAAGATAACAACTCCCAATCCTGACTTGTATTCTGCAAAACTTTCCTTCAAAAGTGACAGAGAAAGTATTTCCACGATGAGGAGCACCTCAAGAAATTCATGACCACAAACCAGAAAATTCTCAAGGTTATTCTGGAAAGAGACAAGGAAGTCAACAATGTCAAAAAGTCAAAAAGAATAAACACACGTGGAGGGGTGAGCAGTTAAGAAAAATGAAAGAAAAATAAGAAAATCAGCAACAGGAAAAAATATTCTATCACCTGGGGGGCAGCTCCAAGGACATAGTAGGTGCTCACTGAAATTTGTTGAAGGAAAGACTGTTATACCCCTGAAGAAAACAGACCTTTGGGAGTTCTTTTTGAAAATAATAATCCTTCTATCAGTTGTCTCCTCCCCACTAACATGAGAATTAATAACAAGACAAAGCACTATATGGGAATGTGTTTTATGATTTTATAGGACTCTACAAATGTTAGTTCGCAAGTGTTGTTATTCTGGAGTGGCAGTAGCTGCCTTTGGAAGCATTCTCTTCATTTTAGTCTCCTGAAATGGCCCCAGGCAGTTTCCCAGCGGCTGTGATTGTGTGTGGATAAGCAGTTTACAGTCTCAAAGTCAGTAGCTGCAATTTAGCAAGCAAGCTCCAGGCTGGTTAACTGCGATCTTGGTGGTAATGATGCCAATGCTGAGTTCAATTAAGGACTATTTACAAAAACACCAGGGGACTATTCTTTGCTTTTTCTGAAGTTAGAAGGACCCTATTATTATGCATTATAAATCTATGGCTCAGTTATATCAAAAAGCCCCTAAGATTTTTGAGTCTATAATCCTCATTTTGGCCTTGGGAGCTCGGTTTACACCAAGAAAGTCACTGAAGAGTGAACAGCACCAAAAACATACACTCTGTGTGCAACTTTTCTGAATCTCATTTTTTTATCTGTTAAACATATGTGTTAGTGGTCTTACTCCTAGTTTTATTTTGAGATAACCGCTGGAAAAGGCCATTAGAATTGTTGGAATAGAGTGGCATGTAAACACTTGACAAACCGTGGCTCTCTTCATCACCAGCCACACTAGCATGGTTATCACCATCATCACCACTGCTACCAGCACGTGGTCTGCTCCATCCTGACGACAGGCAGCTGGAGAAGTCCATTCCACGATCCTCTTTGCTCATTTTTTGCTCACCTCAGAAGGAAGCGGCTTTTCTCTAGTAGCTGAAGAGAGCAACGTTTGTAAGGCCTGTGCGCACCCAGTTCCTGAGGCTGGGGTGGGGTGCACAGTGTGCCTCGCATCCTAATAGGTTCCAGGACACGCAGGTGAAGGACAGCCTCTGTTCTCGAAGGCTACAGAGAGGAGACATGCAATAGGAGACATGGTCCAGGCTGACCAGTACTGATCCCACCCAGGAAGCTGTAAGGACACGGATGAAGGGCCAACGCCATCCCAAAGCTCAGAGAAGGCTTGCTATAGCCTGCCTGGGCTTTTCAGGTGGAAAAGAGAGTGGAGGCCTTATTAACCCCATTCTTATTATTTCCTTAAGTGATTGTTGTAATGACCCATTTGTCAGTCCCTTTTATCACAAAGCTCAATTATAGCTGGAAATGAAGCTTTTAAAATTAATAACCTGAGATTGGAAAGCACTCTTCCTGCTGTTCAGCAGTGCTGGAGGAAATATCACTGAGTGCCCACCTCGCAGGGCCTTTCAGAGAGCTTTTGGGAGAGAGGGCAGCATAACAATGTGATGAGAGAAACCTCATCCTGTCTCACATTGTTGTGATCTTGACTCTTTTCTGGCCACTCTGGCCATGTGTCTGGGACCCTGTCCCAATCACTGACTTTTGTGTGAATTGATGAGCTCAGCTTGAGGCTGTAGATGAGGGATTCCCAAACTCACGTGGAACACACTGCTTGCCTGGTGTTTCTGTCTGTCCTCTCCACTGGACTCTTCCCTAGCTCTCCCAAATGGGAAAAATAAAAATAAGTCTTCCTTCTAAGTCTCCTATTATCATCCTATCTCTTTCACCTTCACTACTTAGTAGTTTGAAAAATAATAATTCTAATAATGCTGATACTGCTGGGTAGTCTGTTTTGGGTGGCACTAACAAAACACAGAAGATTGGGTAATTTATAAAGCATAGAAGTTTATTTATTTCTTATAGTTCCAGAGGCTGGAAAGTCCAAACTCAAGGGGCCCACATTGGTGAGAACTTTCTTCTAATTCCATATCATGATGAAAGGCAAAAACAGACAGAGACAGAGACAGACAGACAGACAGAGAGAGATTCATCTGGAATCCACTCTCACAATAATGGCATTGATCCATCCATAAGGTGAGATCCCCCATGATCTAATACATACCTCTCAACGTTCTCATGTCTCAACACTGCTGCACTGAAGATTAAATAATCAACACACAGTGCATGGGGTGGAATATTCAAACTGTAGCATTTACAACTTTTAGAAAGGAAAAATGTTGAGTATTTATTATACTTCAGCACTTTCTCATGGCTTAAGTCACTTACTCTTCATAACAGCCCTGTGAGAAGTATGCTTTTATTATTCTTATTTCACAACCACCCAACTAAGGCTCGATGCTTTAAGTTTCTAAATAAAAATCGCACTGCTAATAGGTGGCTGAGCCAGCACTAAACCCAGCTCCACCACGGGAGTGCATGTCCTCGACTCCCTGACCCACGGGTCGCACCCATGCCTCCTCCCTGCTTGCCTTCTATCCTCAACTCCTCAGATTTTATTCTCTGCCCCAAGATCTCCAGGTGGCCCAAAGTAGACCCTCTCGTGGTGAACATTTGTTAGGTTTAGGATATCCGGTGCCCCTTTGCTCTTCTTGAAAGCCCTTGGTTTCCTATGGAATTACCATTTCCATGGCCTCTTCTCTATGGGGCAGAAATCAGGATCCTTGTGTTTCCTTGTCTGAGGGACAAGGCATGGACCCAGACTGAAATTGGGGTCATCAGCAGTAAGGTCAAGGAAGCTGAAGGAATTTGGGTTCCTGTTTGATCCAATCCAGTGAGTGCCAACAAATTCGATAGTGAAGATTTTAAAAAAAAAAATCGATGCAAATGTTAAAAAGAAAAGCTCAGAGGAGAATTCTAAGATGGAAAAACGTTAGAATTTTAAATAAAGACAGGGTGAGCATGACTGGCTTTTCCTTTTTCCTCAGATGCAGCGCAGCTGGACATGGACCTGCTAGACACACCCCACCCACACAGAAGCCCATTCCCGAGGTAGTTTTCAGTCTCTGCCTTTCCTCACATTGTCCTGTCTTTGTGAAAGGACATTTCTCCTTCCATCCCACCTGACTGATGAACTCACCTTCCTTCACCGTCATCTGCCGGAGCATGTCAGTTTCTTCACCTGTAGAACGGTCATGATGACAGTCCGTAAGCCACGGTTCATAACGTCGTGAGCAGTAAATAAGCATTAGCACCTGCAGGGAACCTGACTCCAGGTGAGCAGTCAGAACAGCCAGCTCCAGCATCAACACTGTCATCGTCCTGCAGGACAACACTCAGCTGGCAGTGTTCCTCTGCACTGCCCAAAGATCAAGGATGCTACTTCACAGTGGCGAGACGAGAAACTCACGCTCGGTTCCTTATCTGCATTTCTGACCACCTAGACCTCCATGGTTGACATCTCTTTCTCCTCCTTCTTGGTAAATGTACCTGATTCCTGGAGTTCTTGCAAAACTCTACTTCTTTCTGCTCTCTCCACAGGCTATAGGTAGAAGGCCAGCACTTTAAGAGCGCTTTCTTGTCTACGACATGCCTGTGACACCTGTATGTTCGGGCCCAAATCACTGAATGTCTCCTAGATGTCTCACCAGGGCCTAGTGACTACTATTACTAATAGTAGCAAGTAATGATTGAATGCTTACTAGGTTCTCCATCTAAGCCCAGCACTTTACATGGATTCTTTCATTTCATCCTTTTAAAAACAGATTGAACAAATGACAGACTTTAAAAACACGACAAAATAGAAACCAAGGGAAGAGAAGAAAGCCACACAAAGTCATCAACCAGGGAAAGGGTGGAGCCAGGACTTCAAATTGGGAGTCAGTGCTTCTGCTAAAAAAGGCAGTTCAAAGGCCCACTCAACAATTCTGAAGCAATGTTAGAACAGTGGTTCTGAACTGGGAGCAGTTTTGCCAGTTGCGCAATATCTAGAGACATTTTTGGCTACCCTCACTGGAGGTTTGGTGCTGGCACCCAGTAGGGTAGAGGCCAGGAATGTTGCTAAACATCCTTCAATACCTAAGAAGCCCCCTACAACAAGGAATGAACTGGCCCAGCATGCCCACAGTGCTAAGGGTGAGAAACTAGATCCGGGGAATCAGTGTGAAGCAAGATGCGGGGAAGCTAGTAAAGGGTGTTGCCTTTTTAGGTACCAACTCCCCCTCTCACCAACTGTGCAGATCCCTCTGCCTCCTCTCTCCACCCTCAAGCCTGGCCCCCACCCCAGCCCTGCAAAGCCTTAGACTCTTCCCCACCACCCACACTGCCTTCTCTGCACAAAGCACAAACAGAAACTTATTATCTTCCTCCTCAGAGCCCTCCCTTCCATGCTCTGTATCATGGTTAAAAATATCCCCTCCTCCCCATCACAGGTGAGCACCCCGGTCCCTCCTCATGCACCCCACCACCAGCCAACACACCTTGCCTGCTCGGGCTCCTGAGACTCTGCTCACCTCGCCTTTCCTACTTCGCTAACCTACTTTGGGCCAAAATAGCTTCTCACACTATCTTTTCCAGTCATGAGGCTGAAATCACTTTATATTCATCTGTATTTGATTTCCAGAGCATGTGTTTCATAAGGAACTAAACTAGAGGAACTTTAAGGACCTACCTCACTCCTAGTCAATGGATCCATAACTTCACGATGATCCTCAGAGTTCTGTGCCTTTCTTCTTGCCCTCTTCCCACCAACCCCAGTGGACAAGGTGGTCCTGCTCCAGCCCAGCACCCCAGGTCCCTCCTTCCTTATCCTCAGAACTGCTCCATCTAGGAGCTCAGCCCTTCCAATTCAGCAGCTCCCACTCCCCTGGGACAGATGCTGGCACGCTGGCCCATCTTTAGCAAAGCTTCCACCCTTGCCTCCCTCTTGCTAGACAGCCACATTTCTGAAAAGGGTTGTCTACACTTGCAGTTTCCCACTCACTCTTCAACCCACTGCAATCTGGCTTCCGATGCTTTCCCTCCATCAGCACAGCTCTGGTAAAGGTTATCTTGTAACTGTCAAATGCAATGGATGCTTGCTTTCCAATCCTTAGTGGACTGAATTTCCTGGGACATTGGTGAGTGTGGGCCATCATCTCCTTTTAGAAGTAATTTCTTCCTTTGACCCAGGGTTTTTCCATTTCTCTTCCTGTCACTTCTTCCATTTCCCAAGGGTAGGTTCCACTGCAGCTGCCTCAGAGTTCCAACCACCAGGAAAGGCAGAAGAGGTTGACAAGAGCCTTGACTTGAAAGGTCCTCAACTCACTGTTTGACCTTGGGTAAGTTCCTCATCACTGTTGCCTTGGTTTCCCCATTGTAAAATGGTGCCAATGCTTTTTAGTATCATTCTTTTCATTCTGAATGTGTGCCACTTCTGATCATGCTGAACTGCATGGTTACCTGAATCAACTAGGTGCTCATGCTCACTCTTGGCTCAGGCATATGAGAGGTACTCAGTCATTTGTGAATAAATGCACAAATGGTGCTCTGAACTGCATTCCCTGCAAGCAAAACCTTGAGTCAAGGAGTTGGGTGCAGCTGCTTTGCTTAGGAATCGATCCCAAGAAGAACAAAGGAATTAAACTAGAGGAACTTTAAGGACTCAGAGGAACAAGAAAATATGACAAAGAAGAGAGAAGAGTGAAAAAATGTGTTAATGCAAAAAGATAGGAAAGCAGGGGCACTGTCTCACTGATTGACTAGGGGTGGGCTCTTGCAGGTTGGACAAAATCCTATAGTTCTGGAGGAAGCTCCAGCCGAAGAGAAGGAAGGTACATGGTTCAGGTGAACAGATCTTCTGGAGAGAGAACATCAAAGTACAGCCACAGGTGGACAAGGAAGTGGGACATGGAGTCAACCGTCAGCTACACATGAGCTTGAAGGTCTGCCTAGCAGCCTGTGCCCCTCATTTACCCAGATGGGTGCCATCTCTTCTTTGAATTGCCATTCACAAGCACCCACCTGGTTTTTGAAATACTGTATTTTCCAGTCTCCTTCTACCTGCCACCCCCATACTCTGTTCAGCCCCACGACAGCACCTAAGACATACATCACCTTGTTTTTGGCATCCTGTCCAGTCCGAGCAGTCAATAAATGTGGGCCCTTTCCTCCCTTCTACCTCCAGGAGTTTCACTGAGGAACACAGTCAACTGGTGAGTACATACTGCATGTGATAAATACAGTCTTTAGGGAACAGAAATTCTGGGGACTTTCAAAGGAAGCAGTAATTAACTGGGACTGTACCAATGAGACTACAGTTACCTCATCTGTCAGTCTTAATTACTTATAGTTTTAACTTTCCAGGACCATTAATAGAGCGACCTGGCGCTTCTTCCATTATACTGAGCTTTCCTGTTGAACTGCCCTGCCTCAGAGAGGAATCAAAACCCCAATCTAGTCTGGTTTGCCCCTTTTATTCATTCAGTGTGCCTTTACTGAGGGTCTGCTATGGCCAGTGCTGTTCTTGAGCCTGGGATATAGAAATAGAGACAGGCAGATCCTGCTGTAATGCAGCTTACCCATGGGGAAGTGGTAAATAAGCAACCAAATCAGTCAAACAGTGAGAAGCACCATGAAGCAATAAAACAGAGCATGCAACGTGTGGGGTACAGGCGCCAGATGCAAGTGGCTCAAACGTCCGGAAAGCTCTTCGGAGTCACTGACTTCAGGGCTCTAAACTGTGTGCCAATAGCAGCCACAGGGAGATGCTCCCAGGCTGGAGGTCAGGAAAGAGCCTGGGGCAGGACTTGTGGTGTCCAGTCAGAAGCCTGTCCTACCACTGACCACTGAGAGAGTCTCAGAGAAGAGACAAAGTTACCGTCTGCTCGCCTTGCAGAAGAGCTGAGACCCAGCTTTCAATCCCAGCATATGCACTTCAGCGGCCACTCATCCACACGTTCTTCCCTGTCAAAGTCTGGGTTTCAAAAGAATCAGAAACACTTGCAGCAAAACCACCAAGCTGCATCCCACAGGTAGACGCTTCCCCCCACAAACGTGGCATTTCTGTGGAATACCGCAGTGAATCATTCCCACTGGCTGCCCACTCTTTCTGGCCAGTCAGAGACTGACTTTGGTTTCCCAAGCCTTGTAAATCATCTCAGGATGTATTAACCCCGCCAACTCCATCCCATGTTCAGATCTTCCTCAGGTCAAACACAGAATCCTGCACTGCCAGGCTTGTGGAGTTTCAGATTTCATCAGGAGGGGCCTGCAACTGTAGAGAGCAGTTTCTGCAGTGCTGCAAAAATTCATTGCCCAGTGATTAGGAGGGAAATGAGGTTCGCAGGCAAGGTCACTGGCCCTGGCTTTGTAAGTACAGATCTGTACACTGCACACTCCACAGGTTAAAATCCTCCCTTCTCCGCCTTCTCTTCATGGCAGTAACAAAAGGACAAGCATGACTATCATGTGTTTGGACATTTCCAATGTGCCAGTTCCTGTCTAAACATTCAGTTGCCAAATCAAACCTGTGAGGGTGGTATTAATTCCCATTTCATATCTGAAGCCACTGAGGCACAAGGAAGTTAAGTGATTGACTCACCAGTAGAAGAAAGGCAAAGCCATGTTCCCACCACCGGGGTCAGAGCCTGGATCCTGCTATACTACCCATACCACTCCTGTGCTAGTCTGACCTGAAGACTCCTGGCATTGGGCAAAAAAGAAGAAAGGAGCCCAGAGGAAGGCAGTGAGCTGGGTAGGAGTGGGGAACAGCCAGGAGACTGCGGGTCCATCCTCTGGTGCACCAGAGAGAGGCGGTGGATCTTTCCCGGTATCCTGGTCCCAGAAAGGTGCCCCTCGAAGCCAAGGTTTCCGGTGACTAAGTCCCACCCCTCCCGCCTGTGGATGCAGGGGCGTCGGGGCCGCCCGGGGGTGTCTGCGAGCCGGCGGGCCAAGGGTTAAGGCGGCGGGCGCTCCGGGCGGGCGCAGGGCCGCCGCCGCCGCCGCCGCCGCCGCGGGGCCGGGAGTGCTTAGTCAGGACTCCGATTTCCTGCCCGAGTGTTCGGGTTTCCTGGAGCCCGCGCCCCGCGAGCCGAGCGGGAGCGTGCGAGCCGCCCGCGGCCGGCCTCCTCCCCCGGCACATGGTCGCCCGCCCCTTCCTGCGCCGCTCCCGCTCCGCTCCGCTCCCGCCCCGCTCCCGCCCCGCTCCGCTCCCGCCCCGCTCCCGCGCCTCGCTGGCCTGGCCGCCGCCGCCGCGGGCCGGCTCTCTGCGCTCGGGCACCCGGCCCGCCGCCCGGCCTCAGTCCGGCCCCGACCCGCCCGGCCGAGCCCGCGATGGAGTAACAATGCCCAGCGGCCGCCCGGTCCCGGTGAGTTGCGAGCGCCGGGCCGTCGGCCCCCGGCGCCCCGTTCCGCCGCCGGCGCGCGGGGGTCCGGCCGGGTCCTTCTGCCGGGGCCGCGGCCCCGCGGCGGCGCCTTCCGGGCGGGGGGCGTGCGGGGCGCGCGGCCCGGGCTGGGAGCCCGCGAGGCCGCCGGGTGGACGCGGGCCCCGGGGGCGCAGCGTCCCCGCCCGCGGAGCCCGGGCCGCGCCGTGGGCGCCTTCCAGGCGCGGGCCGAGGGCGCGGGCCTCGGCATTGTCTGCACGGCGTGGCCGCGGGAACTTCCCCGCCGCGCGGCCCGCTCGGGGCGCCCAGCCAGGCCGAGGCCACTGGCTTAAAGCGGAGGAGACGCAGGCCAGGGGTGAGGATTCCCGGGAAGAGCTCGGCGGCGTCTACTCCGCGGAAGACCCGTCAGATGGCTTGGGGTTTTTTTTTTTTTTTTCCCCCTGCTTGTGCCATTTTGGGACCTGCTGCGGTTTCTTTTAAACACGAAGTTTAAAAGAAAAAAGAAGCGTGCTGGTGTCCAGTTTTCTGAGGTTTATACCTCCCGAGAGTTGACACCGGGCACTCCTAACGCGGCTTCCTTTAATAATTTATCTTTCCACTAGCGCAGGGTGGGTGGAAAGCCAACTCCAGATCATCTCTAACTTCACCTCACTTTACCTATCCTGGTGGGAGGGACTGACAGCTTTCCTTCACTTTGCTCTCCCCCTGCTCTTGGTATCATCAATTCTGGGATGACAGCAAATGCCGATTGCTGAGTAATGTTTCGAGATTGTAAAACATCTGATTCAGTTTTTAGGCCAGTTTTTATCTCACTTGCATCCTTCTCCCCACAGTCTTTGTTTGGCAATGGACAGCCGCAGGATCCTACTAGCAAGATGCCTATCTTTTAGAATCACCCAAGCAACAGTTTAGAAAGAAAAAAAGATCTCGGGGAACTGCTGTTTCAAGCCCTTCTGGTCACATGGGTGAGGACCAGAGAGGTGATCAGACTTGCCCAAAACATGGCCAGTTAGGGGAAGCGCCAGGACTAATTTCCAAATCTTCAAGCTCTGGGACCATTACTCCTTTGACTATGTCAGACTCTAGTCAGCCAGGCGTGCACCAGATTCGGAAATGTATCGTCCTGTATTCTAACCTTCACGGCGTTCATGCCTTCTCTTGTTTTGTTTGATCTGTTATTGCTGCTATGTCTGAGGTCTGCCGTTATCTCAAACTATATACTTTGAGAGAAGGAGTTAAAAGATTACCCAGCCCCTGCTAGTTAGACACCAAATGGATTTGGAGTTCTGCTGTTAAGTGGATTTTAAATATTAAAGGGGTGCCATATTATGTGGAGGAGTTACTTTTTTCTATCCCATTCTTGTGTGAAAAATAGAAACTTCCAAGTCTAAGAAAGGGCAGTATCTTAGCACATCCTGTGCTGTGTGATGTTGGGTAGAATTATCAGCCCTCCTTTTCTTGTGAGCTAAGCAGAGGCCTCTCCCCTTCTCTTCATGAGCACTCTGAGTGACTGGTTTTTCATTTTTAATATGTGATAATGTTGGAGAGAAAGGTCTTTTTCGCAAACTTGCCATTTGGTGAAGGAAATTGAAATTCTTTACATCTCCCCAGCCCTCCCCAGCCACAGTGAGCCAGATTTTCAAAATTAGCTGTGAGTTTTACAATGGGTGCATTTCAATGGAGCCCTCCCTTGAGAAGACCAACTCCCTGCTGGCTTCTCCCAGAGGAGAGGAGGGAGCCCAGGTCACTTGGAGCAGTGCTGTTTCTGCGCTTTCCCTACGGAGTCCTCAGTTGTATTTGACTGTACTTTACTGTCCCCCTCTATTTTTCCCTCCCTAGTTCATCTCACTTTTTTCTCCACTGCTATGTCACACGTAGGCTCCAGAGACCATTTCTAGGGGACTGTACTGATGATCCCCACATATGTAACAGCAAGAGTCATGGTAACATTTTCTGTGTGCCCTAGACTTGTTACTTGCTAACAAGCCCCAAGGAAGAGAGGGAACCCCTTTGGGAGCCTGGCCCAGAAAGGACAGCACCCGTCACATTCATCTGGAGTTGAGTCATTCTTTCACGCACCCAGTAAACATTTGCTGAGTGGCTCCACTGTGGGAGGTGCCAGCCATACAAAGATGAATAGGCCTCCTATTTCCAGCCTCGTCTTTCAGTGTCAGCCATATGCTTTTGTATTTAATTGATCAACTCAGCAGCCATATATTGAGCATCTGCTCCATGGCATGCCATGGGTGAAGCCTTGACGTGTAGTGATGAACAGGGCAGATTGGCCCCGACCCCTGGGCTTTGCGTTCCACTGGAGGGGATAGACAACTAGGAAGACACAGATAACTTCTGACAGATGGAAGGCTGTGGTGATACCTGTTATCAGGGAAACCAGGAGCAAAGCATGAGGGTACAATGTTGGCTCTAGGTTTTCCAGGGAAAGCCTAATTCAAGATTGGAAAATGGAGAAGAAACCAGGCACAGACCAGGCAGAGGTCTAGGAGAAGGAACAGCATTCTTGGCAGAGGGATGGGAATGTACAGAGTCCTCTGTACATAGGAGAGCTCCATGTGTTCCCGGGAGTGCTAGGGTTAGGAGGCCAGAGAGTAAGGGAGCCATGAAGAGAGTGGCAGAGGGTGAGGCTGGAGAGGGTACCGGGGACCAGCTCACTGGTGGGAGATTTCCCCACCACCACCGAGTGCAGAGGCTGCATTGGTGAGTTTAAGCTCAGTTGTGGGATCTAATCCAGATTTTGGAGGTGGAGTTGCTGGGGGTCAAACTAGATTTCATATATCCTAGGCAAGTGCTCTACCACTGAGCTACATCCCCAGCCCCTGGTCTGACAGTTTTAAGACATTGCTTTATGGAGAGTGGGTCACAGGGAACTCAGCGGAAGCAGGGAGCGCTCTTTAGAGGCCAGTGTGGTTTCATCTTGAGAGACAGGGAGGCTTAAAGGAGGAGCATGTTCATGGAAAAGGCAGGCTGTGCACTGGCCAGGTGGCAGCTGAGGTGCCCTGGTGGCCTTTGCATGCAGATTTCAGGCAAGCATGAGGGCATGAGCCTCTGAGCCTCAAAGGAAATGAAGTGCTGGAGACTGCCCTCAGCCTGAAGCTGAGCCCGAGAGCACTTGCTAGCACAGGTCCCACTGTGTCGCTTTCCCAAGTGTCTGCTTATGTCTCCCTTGCCTGGCGTGTTCTTTCTCTCTTGCTGGCCGACGCTCCCTCATCTTTTAAAATGGACCTGTGCTTTTATCTCCTGGAAGGCACTGCTCACTTCCAGTCCCACTCTCTGATTTCTTTGTCTTGATGTTAGTAGGAGTCACTTTTTTCTAGTATCTTGTACTACCACATGGTACTCAAAATAATTGTAAACTCATCAGAGGTTAGCTGGTATTTTTATTGATTGGGGTGATACGCAGAGCAATGAAAATGGCATTCTGTCAAGAGAAATATGATTGTGTGTTTGTGTCCTATAGCTGCAGTAACAGATTACTGTAAACTAGTGGCTTACCATAAAGTTACACTTTTTATAGTTATTTTACAGTTCTGAAGATCTGAAATAGGCATCACTGGTCTAAAATCAAGTGTTGACAGGTAGCATTCCTTCTGGAAGCTCCAGGGAGAATCTGTTTCCTTGTCTGTTCCAGCTTCTAGAGGAATGACAGCCTGCCTCAGCTTGTAGTACTCAAAGCCAGCAGTGCCAGCCTTTGTCCCTCTCACACGTCACCTTAGGTTCCTCTGGCTTCCTCTTCTAGCTTGACGTGATTGTAGGGAGCCTTGTGCACTGCCATGGCTATTCTGACTCTTTTAGATCAACTGATTAGCAACCTCAATTCCATCTTAACTTGCTTTTGTCACTAACTGAACAGCTTGGCAGGCACTGAGGAATAGGGTGTGAACCTCCCTGGGGCTGGTAAGGAAGATGTATGTGGGGGCACTAGGAGAGATTCCTAATCCAATGGGGAAGGGCCGGTCAGGGACTGCTTCCTGTAGTACCAGTGGGTGTGAGCGGGAGCAGTCACCTCTCAGATGACCACTTGGGCTTCCTATGTATTTATTCCATCACTGGAGCACTTCTCTCTGGCAGGTCATCTGTGAGGCAGTGGCACTGAGGATCCACTTTCCAGCACTTTCTTCAGGCAGGAGGTGTGATTATTGGTTTTCCACTGCAGGACATGAATTCTTCTCAGCCTACCTGATGGCTGAGAATTTCCCAAGGTGGAAGTCCTCCACTGGCTCACGTAGGCTCACTTCCTCTCCCAGGAAGAGACAGGTGGGCCTCACATTTAAAATCAGCTCATGGCCCATTTGCCAGGACGGCAGGTGTGAAGCCCAGCACTTGGGGTTTTGTATAACTAAAATCTTGGTTCCAAAGCTGCAGTTATTATTCCTAACCTGTGTCTCAGCTGTGCCCAAATCAGGCCTTTGGCCAACAGGGAGGTTAGGGGACTGTATAGTATTCCATAGAGACAAATCTGTCTGAATCCTTAAGGAAAAAAAATGGAACTGAGGGCCTGGCCAGGCCTGCTGGAGGCATAAGTTTGGGCATCTCCATCGCTGGAGAGTAAGGGAATCAGCGGGATGTATTGTGTAGCCATGTTGCTGGGGGGGGGGGGAGTAATTAAGACCAGATTTCTAAGGTCTCTAAGTTATTTAGAGAAAATGGGCTCCTGTCCCAGACACTCCCGGGAAACACGGTTCCCTGAGACCTCTGGAGAGCCCTGTTAGTGCTCTTGGCCACCACCTTGCTGGGCTGTAGCGAGACAGAGAGGCCTTTTGCTGCAAGGGGTGCCCCTGCCAGCTCCTGCAGTTCCTGTCCCTTGGAAATGCCAGGCCCTGGGCTGATCTTGTCATATTTCTGGCGTTTCCTCTTCCTCCACCGCCCTAAGTCAGGAAGCACAAAGGCACACAGAGTTAGAAAAACAGAAGAGTAAGCCCAGGTGGCGTCCACTGAGGGGCCCTGCGGGACTGTGGTTTGGGATAAAGAAGGGCGCCTGTCAGTACTCACCCCAGATGGGGGAGAGTTCCGCAGAACTGGGCAGGGCGTGGGTCTTCTGTGGGCCAGACGGAAGCAGGCGGCGGACAGTGCCGGGAATATTTTTGCTTCCCTTTCCAAAATGGAGCATGAAGTTCTGCTCACAGCTTTTGCCTTCTTACACTTCCATATGTGACGCTGCTGTGTGCCTACTTTGTGGTAAGTTGCTGGGGCAGGGGTAGTGGTTGGTACTGAGGGCTGAACCTGGCGCTTTTATGAGTTTTTCCTAAGTCCCAGAGTTGCCCAGATGGTGCATGAACTTGCAATCCTCCTTCCTCAGCCTCCCAGAGTGCTGAGACTACAGGCTTGTGCCACTGGGCCTGGCTTTCTTTGTAGTTTTGATTCTCTTTTCTAGCAGAAATATGTGAAGGGAGCTCAATCTTTGTTGGTCGCTTCCACTCTGTGACCTTGATGGAAATGGGATGGCTATGGGGATCCAGAGGGCTTGGCCTGCTGCTCCTCCTGGTTTTGTTTTTCTTCTGTGCTGACCGGGCTGACTCAGTGGACATGATGCAGGGAGAACGCCTGGCGTGAGGATGCCCAGCATGGGCAGTGGTGCAGGTGCACTCGTTTGTCCCTGTGGTTTTGTCCCCTATACGATGGAGCATCTTGAAGGGGGCTGGGGTGGGGCTGGGATTCGGGGATTCCTACCCATCTCTCACACCTAGCTGGGCAGGTGGTGGGCACTGAGAACACGGCTGGGTCAGGGGCACCAGCTTGTGTCTCAGCTGTGTTACCGGCTTTGTTGTCACCTGTCATTGAGTTTTTCATTTTAATGGAGACACCCTTTATTTTTTTGTTTTGTTTTGTTTTGTTTTTGGTTCTCTTTCGAGTCATCCTGGCCTTTTATCCTTGGGTCCTGTTTTGTCCTTAGGGTCTCTGGTCTGTGTTTTATATCTTTGGTTCAAATGCACTGATGTCAGCTTTCCCTGCACTGTTCATTCTGGAAAAGTCATTTCTCCCATTTTTGGAATCTTTTGGTTTGAAGACATGGGGTTCATGCCCCACGAGGGTCCTTCTTTACCTGGTAGCATTACCTACATACCCAGAACTATACTAAACCCATCAGTGGACTAATTCAGCAGCACACAGCCACGATCCATCACCTCCCCAAAGCCCTACTTCTGAACGCATAAGGCTTTGGGGGAACATCTAGGTATAAGCCATAACAGTTGGCAGCAAGGTAGAACCAGCTTGTTTAATCCATTCATTTTAGAGATCAGGAAGAGAAAGGACATTTATAAGGATGTAATATTGCCATTTGAGGAAAAAAGAACCAATATCTCCGTGAGAACATCAGCAGTACACACATTGAATTCAGACAGCAAGCACTAACAGCCAGTCCTGTCCACCTGCCGAAGCTGCAGGTTCAAGGAGTTGCATCTTTGTAACCCCTGGCATCCAGCGTCACACCTAGTATAGATAGAGAGGACAGTAAGTGTTTCCAGAGAAAGGGTAGGAGGCATGAGGGAGGGAAGGAAATTTATGTGGTTGAAAAAAACACACACTGATACAGAAGACATGGATAATGAAAAATAGCACTGACTTGAGACCCAGAAGTTCTGAGTTCCAGTCCAGAGAGTGATAGATACTGACTGCTTCTGTGACCCTAATTAAGTAGCAGCCTCTTTCCCTTTCTGACCTTAGTCCCGCGCCTGCCTGAAGGGATTGTATTCTTGCCCGTCAACGGTAAGATGGTCAGCACAGGAGAGCAGGAACTCGGAAGAAAAAGGCTCGCTGTTGTCCGAAAGAGTCTTCTGGCTTCCCTCAGCCTTGCCTGGTAACCACGCTGGTGTGTGGATTTTCAGGGAAAGGACTGCAAGCATTTGGGGACCTCAAGCTCCTTTCAGCAGGATCGGTAGTTGGGTGCTGAGGAGCTGATATGTCTCCTGATTCCTGGGACGCTTTTTCCCATAGAAGTTCCTCCAGAACCCTGTGAAAGAGCCCCAAGCTGCCGAGAGCACCATCGCAGGGTGAAATGTGTGCATTTCCTGTCTTTGTGGTTGGTCCTTGACCTGTGTTCTGAGACTGCTCCCCTGGACAGTGACCCTCCTGACATCTCTCTGCCCTTTTGTCGGGTTCCTCTTGCATAACGCAATTAGAGGATGCACAGTAGGAGCATCTGTCCTGATGTTACGGGAAGACCCCGGGGCTTGGAGTCAGTGGTGGTGGCCAATGTGTACTGTGCGTCAGCAGGTTTCAGGTGCTGTTCCAAGAAGGACCTCAGTGAACTCATGAAATCCTCATAATAACTCTGTGAAATAGGAGTGATTTTTATCCCTTTTTAAACAGGAGGAAACTGAGATTCGGTGTAATTAGCAGTGTCACACGGCTAATAAATTGCAGGATTTTCAGCAATATGCACTTTTGTGATGTGGAAGTATCAGTATTGCCTCTAAAAACTTGAGTTTTAATCTTGTGCCTTAATTCCTCATGTGGCCATGGGAAAGTCTATCTTTATCTTTTAATGTCCCTGAGCTTTGGTTTCTCTTCTGTAAATAGAAAAAACAAACAAACAAAAAACCTCACTTTTAAAAAAAGTTATCAAATGAAGCAATATATAAGGAAAGTGGCTAAGGGAATGCTTGGCATGTGACTGCATAAAACAAAAGCAAGTGGGTTCCAGAATGAGATCAGGGTTGTTATTTGCGTGATCAATAGGGAGAGGAAGCACGAGCGAGCAAATTGTTTCACAGCACAGACTTTTCCTGTGTGTCCTGCTGCATGCCAGGCCCTTAGGATAGGAAGATTAAATATCAGAATCTGTGTGTGTGAGTACCTTGCAACTGGTATTGCAAGGTACTCAAGGAGAAGGGAAAAATGTGTACCTCTTCCAATTTCAGACTGATGTCAGTCCACTCCATAGGAGACTTGCCAAGGAGCAGCCAGGAGTTTGCAGGGAGGAGGAGCATCTCCCAGTGGTGTGTGTGGGTGGGTGGAGAAAGCTTTGCCAAGAGGCCTTGTGTACCTCAGGGCAGGATTCCCCTAAGTGATCTGTGTGGAGAGTGCTCTTGCATACAAGGGCTGGACCATCTTCCTTGTGGTAGGAATGTGCTGGTTGTTTGGGGTGAGGGCTAACAAAAATATTTGTTCAAAGAAAAAGCCACAACTCCTCATTGAAACAGAATGGCATTTGGGGATTCTCTCTGAGATGCAGTCATCACTGCTATTTCCTGTCCCCCACTATCACAGAACTCCTGATCTAGAAAAGCAAACAGCATCCTTTATTGACCTTCCCGTAATAGCTGTTAGCAAGCTTCCTCTGCTAGGACATTGCTTCCTCAGACCTAAAATAGAACAGCAGAAGGGTGGAGGTATGGGGTAGTTGCAGATTGCACCCTGCCGTGGTTTGGATATGGTTTGTGTCCCCTCAGAGGCTGCACACTGTAAGCGTGTCCCTAGGGTGACACTTGGGAGGTGAGGGGTTCCCTCAGTCACTGGGTGCTGCTCTTGGGAGCTAGTGCTGAGTCCCTTTGAGTTCTTGGGGCTGTTACTAAGAAGCCAGTGTGGCCCCACCCAGCTCTGTCTGCTTCCTGGATTGAGGCCTGACTGCCTGTTCTAGCATGTGTTCTGCCCTTGCCACTTGGGGGCTCTCATCAGAACAAAACCTGTGCAGGCACCACGAACCTCCCAAACTGTGAGCTAAGTAACCTTCTTTGCATAAATAGCTGGTGCCAGGTGCCTCATTGTAGTGATGAAAGCTGATTAATCCCCACTCCAAGGAGAGGTGAGTAAAGGACCAGGCAGACACTAACACCCTCTCTGCTGCGCTCCTGCTGACAAAACTTGAATCTTCAGAACTGCCCTCCCCATATGGACCTGCAGAATGGTCAGTCAAGTCCCAGGGGAGGTCATTGTGGTCCCTTCCTGTTCCTCTCGGCAGTGACTGGTTTAGGCATGAGCACACGATACACTCTGGCCAATGAAATATGGAGGGAAACTGCAGGGTATGGGGTGGGGCAAAGATTTTCCTCCTTCTGAAAAAGAGACATTTAAGAAGAAACTGTGGGACATACCAGAGTTGTTGTGAGGTACCTGGAACTGCAGCCAGCCACGCTGGGACAATGAGTGGACCTAGCCAGGGAGAACTTGTGGAGGATACCGGAGCAGAGAGATGGAAGGAGTAAGACACTGAATATTGTGTCCTTATGAGCTGGGCTTTCTGTTAACTGTGGCTAAAAGAACATCTTAATACTCAAGAGAGTGGTGACTTTACATGGCACTTAGCTGCTTCTGCGTCTACTGTAACCTCTCCCATTTAATGTATGCTGTAGCCCATCACCCTGTTTGACACTCTCCACTAAAATCTACACTTGTTTGTTGTCCCTGTCCTGCTATTCATTCCACTTGTTTGCCTTCCCTCCCTTCACTTGACCCAAATCCAGCTTATTCTAGAGCATGTCTCACATGCATGCTGAAGCCTTTCCTGATCCTTCCAGGTGCAAGTAACTGTTTCCTCCTTTAGCACCCCAAACATCTGTTGTTCCTTCTCTTTCTCCCCTTCTCTTTATTAATTGCCTACTGAGTGCAGTTTGGGTTGTACACTGGCACCATCACTGTTGTCCTGCGACCTTCCATGTGAGTTATGGACAGACATGCAGTGATAGTGTGTGGGTTATCATATACAGGCTCCTAAAGTGCCATGGGTGCTTATGAAGAGGCACCCATGGCCACCTTGCAGGGAGGTATGGGTATGTGTGATCCTTGAGTTGAATCTTAAACTAACACATGGGAATTAGCTAGGAAAGAGCCAAAGGAAGGAAGGGAAATCCAGGTGTAGGGAATGGCCAAGCCAGCATGTGGGTGGTAGAGACAGATGGTGTGCACTGGGAATTATGGGTGACTCAGTACGGTTGGAACCTATGTTTGGCTGCACTGAGGCTGCAGGCGAAGGCAAGAGCCACCTCCTGAGGTTTGAGCTGCATCTTGAAGCCACTAAGGAGCCACTGGAAGCTTCAGGCAGGAGTCATATGATGGCTGTCCTTTGGAAAGATGGCCCTGCCAGCATGGGACTGACAGAATTGAGTGGGCGAAGGCAGGAACTGGAAGCAAGTAGATGGTTTAGGATGCCCTGGTGGGACTGGGAGGGAAGATGGAGAGGGAAGTGGTATGGGCAGCAGGATTGGCTGATGAGGAGGAGGGAGAGCTGTGACACCGAGCTTTCTGGAGAGACTGAGTCACGTCTGTGTCTCACAAGATTAAAGCCTCCTCTGCCTCCTGGTCCCACCAGTCTCCTCTGCACCTCCTAGAGCTGCCCCTCTCTCCGTGGACATCAGGGAGGAAGAAGCAAGTCTGCTGTGTCTCTTCTTCCAAGTCTTCCTCTCCTACAACTGCAGCTCTTTGGTTCCTGTTCAAAAGTGAAGGAAATGGAGCTGTAAAATGGATTTCCTGGGTCCATCTTCCTACATCTGAACCTTGAGAAAAGAGAAGACTTTCTTTATGCCTGGCACTTCTTTCCTTTCTTTGTTGTTCTTCTCTCAGACCCACCCAGTGCTGAATAAATCTACCCAGCCTCTCTGGCCAGCCCCTTTGCCCACCCCCACAGCCCCTGCCCACGCTGCTGTGGGATTCCTTTGAGTCATCCATTCTTTCCCTAACTCACTGTCTTCTTCTAAGTCCCTCTTCCCATCTGCTGCCAGGGAAAGCGCCTTAAAACTTCAGATTGGGTCAGCATCCCATGTGTGTCACAGCTTGTGTCTCTATCTTCATACCTGCACAGCCAGGGGAGGAGGACGCAGCTGCAGTCAGCCCTGGCTCTCTGCTTACCTTCTGAGTGCCCCCAGACAAGTCACCTAACTTGCTGAACCTCAGTTTCTCCTGTGGAAAAGTGAGGATGAATGGCCTTAATGTATGGCCTTGCCGAGATGTGGCTGTGTGAGAAAATGCAATAAGTTGTTTCTGTCTGTCTGTCTCTTATTCTCTCTTTCTCTCACACACACCAGGTTTCTTACACATGTCAATGAGTCCTTAATGTCCACCTAGCAAAGTGTTCACCTTGCATGAGACCAGATGAATAGTCATCTTTGATTAATTAATTATTCCTCCTTTCCTCTTTAGCTTGGACTGACCATCTGTGGTGTGTGTGTGTGTGTGTGTGTGTGTGTGTATGGTACAAGGGCTTGAACCCAGGGGCTCTGCACTGAGCTGAATACCCTGACCCATCCCATTTTTATTTTGAGACAGGGTCTTGCTCAGTTGCCTAGGCTGGCCTCAAACTTGTGATCCTCCTGCCTCAACCTCCTGAACTTCTCACATTACACGTGTCTACTACTGTACCTGAGAAGAATCTTTTTTTTTTTTTTCCTTAAATTTGAACAACTCTTTCAAGTTGTCTATGAGGATCAAAAAGAGTTGGGCCCTGGTACTGGGGAATTCATGTGGAGAAGGAAATAGAAGTTAGACTTGTGCTCAGGCATCCTGACTTGAAGCCCGGTGCTCTTCCCCTTGGCCATTGTGTAACTGCTTCGGCCATCAGGAGTCACCTGCTGGCGTAGGGAGCCCAGGTTCTGGGATGCATCCTTCTGAAGCAGGGTGGGGCCCAGAAGACAGAATAACAGATTCGGTACTTTGTGTAAGGAGGCTGCATAGATTAGTCAGTAAAATATTCATGCGGTACTCTTCAAAATTCATTTTTCTGAAAGAATCTCAATGGCCATAACATGGGAATGTATCAGGTGTTTCCTTCCTGGAACAAGTTGAGAGTTGGCTGGGGTAAGCTGAGTTCAGCAGTGATATTTTAAACTTCCAGCGTGAAGAAAGTAACAGCATTAGGCGTTTTCAGATGGTAATCGTGTGGGCCCTAGAACAGAATCTGCAGAAAGTGAGCATGTCATCCATAGGAGGCTTCTTCCATGGAGTAGACAGCTGGTTAAAAGTAGGCCCTAAACCTGTCTGTGAGTCCTCTTTTGGCATTTTATTGGCTGTTTGCTGACCTTGGGCAAGTTCTGAACCTTCTTGAGCCTCAGTTTTATCACCTGCCAAATGGGTCAAGATGGAGCCCTCTGCTCTTAGGGCTGTGGCCAGAGCTCTACCATGTGACATGAGAGCAGCGGCAGGGGTGCCTGACCCGTGGGGACCAGGGGAAGTGGAAACCTTAGCTGTCTGATGATGGTGGTGTAATGATATAATGGGTTGAATTTTGTCCCCCAAAAACATAATCTTGAAGTCCTCATTCCCAGGACCTCAGATTGTAACTTATTTAAAAATAAGCATCAAGTTAAAATGAGCCCAGCAGCTAGACCCTAGTCCAGTTTGATCAGATAACGGGGAGATTTGGACACAGAGACACTCACATAGAGAAGGCAATATGAAGACATGCAGGAGAAGAGGGCCGTGAGGCTGGGGCGACACATCTGCAAGCTTGGAGGAGGCCAGGAAGGATTCTCCTCTAAAAGCACCAGGGTTAGCTTGGCCCTGCTGGGATCTTGATTCAGAATTCTGGCTCCTGTTGTGAGCTGCCTGCTTTTGGGTGCCTTGTTTGGCAGCCTTAGCAAGCTAACATGCTGCTGCGGCGGTGATGGTAATGATGAGTTGGCCTCTGGCTGAAACGCTGGCCCAGAGGATAAGCTAGGCTTATGGCATGAATTTAGCTAACACTGGCGTGCGTGTCCCCTCTAGTCAGTTCTGTCCTCTAGGGACTTCCTTGGCATCCTTGTAGGAGCAGGAGATTAGAAGTCCGTGCAGCCAGTCCAGGAGGTGAGGGCACTGAAGCAGCTGCTTCTCCAAAGCCAGACAACTGGATCTACTGTGTGAGTGTTGGAAGGGGATCCTCAGTCTTATGAAATGGTGACCTCTGTGTAGATGAGGAACTTGGCTTGGGATGAGGAGCACGTCAGCCCTGGCCTGGGACAGTCCCTGCAGCTGCTGTGGTGGTCAGGAAGGGTCAGGTGCCAGGGGCTTGGGATGCAGAGACGCTTTGGGCCTGGAGAAGTGAGCAGGGGTGAGCCCGAGAAGGAGGCTGGCCTTAGTCCTGCCACCCGGGAGATGAGATTGGTGAGTTTGTGCTTTAGAAACCACACTGCCTCAGGCATACCGCCTTCATGTCCAGGCTTCTGCTGGGCCGCCCTGTGTGGTGCATTGAGAGGAAACTCGAGCCAGTTTTAAAGGCCTGAGAAAGAAAATAAAGCAGCACCAACCTTTGCATGTCTTGGGCAGTGTGGTGTGGTGGAAAGACCGTTTGTGAACTTGGCCCTCACCCGGTCCTCGGCTGGAATCTGGGTCTGTCTTTTGCTTTGTACTTTGGGCAGCTTCCTTTCTCAGACCCTCAGGTTCACCATGTTCCATCCACACTGCTGATGTCCTCTGGAGAGCACTGTGGAGATGGGAATGACATCTGATAGGAGAACTATGTGGTCATTCTCTCAAACACAGAACTCTGCAAACACAGACCTCTGGACGAAGGTCTGTCGGGGCTTGTGAAACCCACTTATCAGGTGCAGAAGGCGAGTGGGAACAGAAAAGGCCCACACCACACAGCTGTGTGACACATTCTGAGGCTCAGGCGGACCTGGGCACATGGAGGTCGGTGCAGTGCTGGGTTTCTGCAAGGCTTTGGTGACTCTTGCTGGAGAGATACCTCTCTAGTCCCCATTGCTCTCCAGTTACTGAAAATAGAATAGAAAAGGTAGGTGAAAAAGCAGAAAAGCAGAGCTCTGTCTTTTGGGTGGTATAGCAAGATTCACTAGGCTGAGTAGCCAGCTGAAGGCCCCTTCCACACCTCCCTCCACCTCTGTCTCCCCTGTACTTCCTTCTCCACACCAGCTAGAATTCTCGGTGATCTGAGTTCCGGCTGCATAGTGCTTCATTCCAGGGGGTGGACAAAACCTGAGAACATAAGGGAGAAAAATCCCTTGTCCTCATGGAGCTTGCATCCAGCTGGAGAGAAGCAGACCCAAACAAATACTCAATGGATGGAACATGTGAGGGTGAAAAGTGCTTATATAGAAAAATTCATTAGGAAAAAAAGCTGAGGAGCATGGAGGGGTATGCAAGGTGATCCTTCAGCAGAGACCCAGGGCAGCTGAGGGACATGACACTCTAGAGTAAGGCATGTCTTGGTCAGAAGGCTTTGTTACTGCAGAAGTCCTGGGGTAGCCCAGGTGTAGACCATGGCATTGCAGAAATCTCAAGGGGGCCAGTGTGGCTGGTGGAGGAAGCATGCATGCTGCACTGGTGAAGGAAAGGGTTGTGGGGTGGGTGTGGGGTGCAGGTCCGTTGTTGGGCACTCTTTGGAACCTATAGCTTTTACTATAAATGAGAAAGGAAGTTGCTGGAGGGATTTGAGCAGAGGAATTTTATGACTGTGGCTTACTTTTTCTTTTTCTCTAAACCAGGATCCTGTTGTGTGCTGTGTAGAGAATGGGTAGACGGGAGCAAGAGCAGACACAGGAGGATGGTTGGCAGACTCTGCTAGTAAAGCAGGCAAGAGGCCAAGGTGTGTTGGTCCAGAGTGGAAGCAGTGGAGGTGGTGGCGATGGGCAAATTCTAAATGTCCTCTTCTTCCCTTCCTCAGTTCACCCAGCTGCGCCAGGTCTGCCTGGGACACTCTGGGGGAGATTGGGAAGACTTTGGAGATGGTGTGTGTCCCAAGTCTGCTAGACTCTTGAGAGATGGGACTGTGTCTTTTTGCTTAGCCTGGTGACTGACAGTAATGGCAGCCACTCTTGATGTGTATTATGTGGCTGATGAGCCTGTCATTTCCTGATCTCTGAGATAGAATTTGGATGTTATCAAAACATCTGTCATGCTGATGTATTATTATCTCTCTTTTCCTTCTGTTGGCCCTGAGCTCCACAAGGCTAGAGCTGTTGTGTCCACTCTGGTTAAGCACAGTGCTGTCACAGTGCCTACCACCTGCTAGGTGCTCAGGAAGCCTCTTGTGATGAATGGATGCACCTGATCCCTTGTATCACCCGCCATTAGGGGCATCGGTCCCAGCCAGTGTCTGTTCTGGTCCCAGCATATCACTGGGAAGTTGTTAAAAGCCCCAGCCTAAGAGCTACAAGGTGGCCCTTGGGGCTTTTGAAGAGAAGAGCAAATACAGAGAGGCAGGCAGTCTGAGTCAGCGTGCTGAAGGGCCCTCCTGGTGTGGAGTGCTCTCTGAGGCTGTCTACACAGCAGAGGCATGCAGATAACTCCCACAGGACAGCAGGGCTGTTGGCTGCTCGGATCCCAGGCTGGGAATGGGTGAGTCAGTCCTCCTGGGCTGGGTATGCAGATTGATCCTGACAGTGTCTGCAAGAATCCTAGTCAGCTGTGCTTGGCTGCGTAGACCAGAGCGTGGACAGTGCGGATCCTGTGAGAACATGATGCTGCATTCCAGCTCAGCTAACGTTTATTTATTTATTTTTAAAATCACCTTAAGGCCTTTTACAGTTTCTCTTATATTAATTTTTAAATTATAGTTTTGGTAACAAAAGATATAATTCACACACCATCCAGTTCACCCTTCCAAATGAAGAGCCCCGTGGGTTTTAGAATACCCACACAATTGTGCAACCATGAATCCAGTTAGTTTGGAATGTTTCCATTACACCAAGAGAAGCCCTGTCCATGCCCATGGGCAGTCATGTATCATCTCCCAGGGTCCCTTCTCCCGGCCTTAGGCAACCATTAATTGACTTCCTGAACAGTGTTTTTTCTCCGCAGATGCGAGCATAATGCGTGCTCATGACACACAGTTCAGGAAAAAGGGGAGAAGAGGAAGAGAAGACCGTGGTCACCTGTAATTCTCCAGCTACTGAAAGAGACTCCTCTTGTGTCTCTGTGTTGATATACTCACAGATACCTGGTTTCTGTGAACAGTGATGTCATCTTACACACTCTTTTTAATAATTTTTTCACTTAATGTACTGGGGTTCTCCATGTGACTGAATATAGATTTATATGATCATTTCTGATGGCCGTGGCATGCCATGATTTAACCACTCACTTTGATGGATTGTCAGCTGGTTTCTAATTTTTCCCTCATGGTTTTGTCCAAACATTTATTTTTCACAAAATTTCCCAGGTAGAATTTCTGGCTCAAAGGGTGGGCACATTTTCCAGCATCACAGATATTTTCAAGAAACCAGTTTACACTTTCAAGACCAGTTTTTTTGAAAGTGCACATTTCTTCATATCATACCAGCTTCGGGCATTATCAATTGTTTTAATCTTTGTATAGCAGAAGAGCGAAAGATAAATTTATTTGCATTTTTATTTAATATATATTTTCTAGAAAGTGGTATGAATACACTTTATATAATTGTTGCAAGCTGACCTAAGCCATTAAGAGCTTCTATTACTGCTATTGTACTTTTACAGACTTGGTTTCTAGACTTCACCAATTCTGTTATGTCAAGCTGCTTGTTCAACCTCTGAGGGCTTCGGTTTCCCCACCATTAAAGTGGGGGAGGTAAACAGAGGGAGAGCGAGGTTGCTTTCAGGTCTGCCTTTATTGTTCCTTATTAAGAATGATAGAAAGAAGCAACTGTGAAGAAGCTGCCTACTGTCTTGCTCAGGGTCACAGAGCTAACAGATGGCAGTTGGGATCTGTACACTTTTCTGTGGCTCCTGTTCCCCTGCAGGATTTGCCATGTTAAAGGGCAGCCACCAGCTCTCCTTCAGGGGTGGTATGAATCCCCTCCAAAAGACTGACCCATAGAAGACACCCTTGTGGACACAGGCAAGGAGGAAGGAGAGATGGAGATGTCGATACTTCCAAGGGCAATAGTGTGAGTCTGGAGAGAGGGAATTCAGAAGCCCCTTGAGTGGAGGGCAGGCAAATACTTGTGTGCAGAGTGCATCGTATTGCAGTGATGCCCACATACCCATGTTTATGGCAGCACAATTCATAGTTATTGAATCTTGAAAGTGGCCTGTGCTCCTCAGCAGATGAATAGATGAAGAAAATGTGGTCTGTATATGTAGGGAATTTCTACTCAGCATTTTATTCATTTTTAGGAAATAGATGATCTGGAGACCATAATGCTGAGTGAAGTAAGGCAGACACTGGAAGTGTGTCTAATATGAGAAACCTAAAGTATAAGTAATTTGATGAACAAAATAAAAGTGAGATGATAGAAAGTAGGAAGATAGACTTGTGGAAATGGGAAGATGGTATGGGGATGGGAGAAGAGGGGAGGGGAGGGAAGGAGAAATGAAAACTATGTAAGATGTGACATGTATATGTACCAGTTGCCCAAGGGGAATGCCATTTCCATGTATCTTAAACATACAGCAATGAGTAAATGAATGACTGAAGAAGCACAGGCTGGGGAGCAGGAGTCAGGAGCTAGTACTGGTCCTTGGACCCTCGGATTGTCCTTTTTGTGTCAAGGAACTCGTGTTGAGGCTCATCTGAAAGGTGCTAGTTCGGGTCTCACAGCTTTCCTACCTGGGCGTACGGTTTTACGCTCCTGAGCTGTCACATGTGCTGGAGATGACCTGGCTCCAGACTCCTCCTCAGCTGCATCTTCTCCCCGCAGCTCTTCTTTCCCTTCCGCCTCCCTCCTTCCCCACGTCAGGCCCTCATAGGCTGGTTCCCCTGCCCTGAGCATTTGGCATTGGTCTACCTGGGGAGCCCTTATCCTGAGCTAAGATGCCGCCTTTCTGTCTGGCCTGGTTTTCAGCAGTCCTCTCCCTGCCTGAGCTTTCCTCTGCCTTGTGTGTGAATTCTTCTTAAGGCATCTGAATTGTTCTGATGGCTTGTTTCCTTTATGCCTCTGTCTCCCTCACTATTTTGTGGCTTCCTAAGAGCAGATACTATTATAGTTTCACTTGGAATCCACAGGATCTAGCCCAGGGCCTGGCACCTAATAGGTATTCAGTTGTAGGTTTGAGGGAATAAATTCATGAAAGCTTGTGCCATTTGGGTCAATAAACATTTCTATATAGAGACTAGTTAGTAATACAGTGATATCAGCTGCAGTAACAAACAGCCCCTACAATATCTAATTTCTCAAACATGAGAAATGCTTTTTCTCTCATTCAGGTAAAAGTCTAAACTGGATATCCTAGTTCTTTGGGAGACTTCCCTGTGGTGGCACTCAGACTTAGACCTCTTTTAAATTTTGTTGCCTTGCTCTGCCCAGAACTTTGTCACTGCATCTGTGGGCAGGAGGGAAAGAACCGGAGGAAGCACACCCACCTCTTAAAATCCTGCAGCTCCTAAGGCCTTACATCTCCAGCCTGGTCCCTGGCTAGAACTCTGACGCTTGGTCACACCCAGCTGCAAAGGAGTCTGGGAAGTGTCTGGCTGTGCGCCTAGAAAGTTGAAGCAGTTTTGATGAACAGCTGGCAGTCTCTGCCCAAGTGATGAGTGGACCTCAAAGCTCTTTGCATGCGGCTTGGGGAAGGAATGGGGATGTTTGGTTTGGAGAAGCAAAACAACTGGTAAGCAACATTTGCAGTTAGGGGCATAGCTGCCAACCCCTGATCAAGAGAGGGCTAAAAAGTCCCCCCAAGTGCAGACACTGATTGTGTTTGTTGTGCACTCAGTGTGTGCAGAGCACTCTTAGGGGCAGGAGGTGGGGAGGAGCGAGGAGAGGGGACAGTGGACTTAAACTATGCTTTGTCTGTTCCTGGCCCTGGAATTTATGCTATAAGGCTGATGGTGGGAGCTGACATTTATCCGACACTTGCTGTGTGCCAAGGACTTTAGAGCTTTACTTTTAATCCTCAATTATCCCTGTCTCATCGATGAGTAAACTGAATCTCGGGGAAGCATTTTCTGAGGCTGCACAGCTAAGGAAACAGAGCTGAGGTTTGGGCACTGGCAAGCTGGCGACAGTCTGTCTGCTTAACTGCTCTGCTATATCGCGTGTCCTCGATGCGGTCTGATACCAGTTCTCCCCGTGGATGTTATTATTGCCATGGAGGGAATCGTAAGTTGAAGTCACCATTTGTGCTCTGAATACATGTTCTACATTCTCCTGAATAGCGGCCCCCATAACCCTTATCCAGCTTGCTAAGGTTAGCATCACTAGCCTTGTTTTAAAGAGAGGAAGCTGAGACTTAGAGAAGGTGCCACTTGTCTGAGGTCACCCACAGGGAAGCAGCTAAGTGGTAATGGCAGTTGGGAGGCTGTAAAGGCACAGTGGGGAGGCACAGTGACTGGCAAAGCTGCAGGTCCTCGAGTCAGCCACGGGAGCAGTTGTCCACTTGGAGACCGGCACAACACCTTTGGTACTGAAATCGAACTCGGGACCACTCACTTGCCAGGTAGGTGCTGTGCGGCCGAGCTATATTCCCAGCCACACACAGCACCTTTGAATTAGTGTAATTTAGGGGATATTTCATAAAGGAATATTTTTAAATTGTGGTAAACGTGACATGAAATTAACCATTTGAGCATCGGGGTTATAGCTCAGTGGCAGCATAAGTGATAGCATGCCAAATGCAAGGTCGTGAGTTTGATTCCCAGTACCCCCCCGCCAAAAAAAAAGATAAAATTAACTGTTTGAAAGTGCATCAGTACTCATTGCACCTGAGAAGGGGACCCTGTACCCAGGACATGTTCACTCCCCACTGCTCCTGAATCCTAGCCCTGGCAACCACTAGTCCATTTTCTGCCTCTGACTTTACCTTTGCTAGATATTTTGTGTAAGTGGAACCACACAATATGTAAGATTTAGGCTTTCACTTAGCATCGTGTTTTATTTAGTACACTGTTTTGGGGCCCACTCCTGGGATAGCATGGATCAATACTTCCTCCCTTTTTAACAGCAGAATGATTCCATGGTGTGAAAAGACCACATTGTCTAGCCATTCACCGGTTAATGGACATTTGGGTGTTTCTACATTTGGGTTTTGTGAAGCGTGCTGCTATGAACATTTGCTCACAAGTATTTATTTGAATACTTGTTTTGGATTCTTTGGGGTATCAACCTGGGAGTCGAATTGCTGGCTTATCTGGTAACTGTATTCAACTTGCTGAGAATCTGCCAAGCTTTTCCAAAGGGATTGAAAGGTTTTACCTTCTGCCTAGAAATATATGCGGGTTCCAGTTTCCCCACATCATTGCTGAGGCCTGTTATTTGGCATTGTCTTGATTGTGGCCAGCCTAGAGGGTGTGAAGTCACGTGTTACTCTGGCTTGGTTTTCAGTTTCCTGATGACTAAAGCCTTGGAGCAGCTCTCTTATGCTCTGTGGCCACATCAGGGGGTCTTAAGGAGATTCGAGCCGCTATAGGAAGCTCCAGAGACAGCGCACTGTCCAGTGTGAAAGCCGGTGCCTCCTGTGTTGTGTCTGGTTTGTAGGATAGGGAAGGTGTGGTTCTTGGAACCTGGAGACAGTGAGGACCTTGTGGAGGGACCCTGTTTGCAGTGACCCGTTCACAGTGACCTCCAGAGGTAGTCTTTGGGGCAGGAGATTGGATCCTCAGCCTCCTTCCCTGCCTTCCCATCTCCTGCTGGGTGTCCTGTTGGCTACAGCCACCCTGCAGCCAGAGGGGGAGGGGGCTCCTACAGTGGTCCCTGAGGTCAGCTGGGCCACCAGGTGACGCATGGGGAAAGCAAGGAGCAGGACCAGCACAGTGAGATTCAGCTCAGCACCGGCTCCATCTTTCTGTGGCTCATTGGGTCTGTCCTTATGCCCCTCTCTGAGGATGGCATGAGACTGACTGCAGCCACTTGGAGCGCCGCACCTGTTCTGGCATCCAAAGGAAGAGAGTATCATTTCAACACCTATATCAACCAGACAGAGATTCCCTGGCCCCAGTCTCTGTCTCACTGCCCTCATGGGATCACATTGCCCCTCTCAGCTAATGATTGGCAGATAACCGGGATGCTTTAGAGCCAGGCAAGCCCACATCTGGGGCCTGCAGAACCTGTGCTTCATGGGAGAAAGAGAATCCCTGGGTGCATCAGGAGTAAGGAGAAAACGCCATGTTGGTTCCCTGGAGGCTCCTCTTGGAGCGCATCCAGGCTGAGAGAGGGCATACGGGACCTGGACCTCCTGGAACCTTTGTGTCTTTGCCGCAGAGTGGACATTTGCCCAGCTCTGTCCTCTGCTGGTGTGGGAAGAGCGCCCACCTGAGTTGCAGTCCTCCTGTGGCCCTCCTTACTGAAGGGACCAACTGAAGCCCTGTCATAATAGTTCCAGGGAGGGATTTGACCTCATCAGAAGCTGAGTTCAGCTAGGGCTCCAGGAAAAGAGGTTTTTCTTTCCCTAGATTTTGCTATAAAAGAAAGTGGAAAAAAATGTTTCGCCTATAATTCTTTTTACATACATGAAATACCAGAGTGGGTAAGTCTATGGAGATCTTACTACCTTGTTACCTTGTTAATTACAGTTGCTCTGCAAGGTAATAAAAATATTCTAAAATTGATTGTGGTGATGATTATAGATTAATATCATTGTTTATATTAAGAACCAGTGAAATGTATGCTCTACGTGAGTGAATTATATAGCGTGTGAATTAATCTCTTGAAGGTTATAGGCCTTAAAACTCGGTCAGAGCCAGGCTTAGTGTTGGACACCTATAGTCCCAGCTACAGAGAAGGCTGAGGCAGGAGAACTGCTTGAGCTTCAGAGTTTAAGGCCAGTCTGGGCAGGACAGCAAGACCCCATCTCAAACCAAGAACAAAAACAGAGTCCTCCCTTGTTAGCCTTGTTTTATTTAAAGTCAAAGTTGGTTGATCCTTTCTCCCTGATAGTATATACCCCATTACCCCTCTCCCTCCCCTCCCCTAGTGTCCTTTAAGAAGCTCCCTGCTCCTGTGGTCTGTCTACCCCCCACAGACAGAAGCAGCAGCCAGCAGGTACCTGAGTCCACCAGCCCTGCAGGTGGGATTCACACTCAGAAGCCACCTTGAGGCTTTTTTAAAATTTTATTTTATGGAAAAAAGGTAAAATAAAATTTCATGACAAAAAAATAGAATAACAATAGCTAACAAACACATTACCGTTGTTGTCTTTTTAAGGTAGTTGCTCAGGGAACAAGACGGAAACGTAAAAATCTCTCCAATTGCTGTTAGCATCAACCTTCCTTTTTAAAGAACTGAGAAACACCAGTGGTATAGCTGATGTGCTTTGCTTTCCCTTTTCCCACTGTCCTGGAACTTCTAGCTGAGAGGGGCTGTCCAGGACTGGAGCCTGAAGGCCAGCGGCCCTGTCACCGCCCCCTGGGGCAAACCTGCTTGAAAATGCCTCCCCTCCCCTCCAGAAGTGCAGACCCCAGAGACAGAGAGAGGCCAACCCCTGGCTAATTCCATCCTCTCAGCCCCTGAATCTAGACTCACCTCCAGGTGCATCCTTGCCTGCTTGTCAGTTTTGTCAGCCCATAAAACCTCCCCTTCTACCCTGCACATTTCCCCGTGAGCCAGTATTTGCTGGGATTCTTGTCTAGGTCTCCCTGCAGCTTCTGCAAACTGGTATCCATCTAGTATAGGACCATTTAGCTGACTTCCCTACAGTGTGCCAGTGAAGGAGAGGGGACTATGCTTCCCCCTAGCCTGTGTCTCTGTGTCCTGATGAGACATGAAAACTGCTTCTGCAGAGGAAATAAGCTGCTGCTGCTGGAATGTCCCAACCCACTGTGTCACAGGTGCCTTTGTCAGGTCCCCTGGGAGGGCGTCTGGAAACTTCCCGGCCCTGTGCCCACAGGGAACGCCTGGCTTCTGCTGCATGCCCTCTCCTTTACTTCTGCCTCTGTGTGTGTGTGTGTGTGTGTGTGTGTGTGTGCAGCTGTGCCCAGCTGTGTGTACTGGGGGCTGTGCGTAGCTGCCCCTGCTCCTGGTTTCCACCACTCTGGTTCTGCATTGCAGCATTTGGGTCACAGATCCTCCAGATTGTGTGTATTCCTAACAGAGAGGGAAGGGGCCCATCAACTTAGGCTGCTAGGATGCCAGAGAGGGAAGTCTCGGCTGCTCATTCTGCTCCCGAGGAACCTCTGTAGTTGTGGGATGCAAACATGGTGGTCCTCGATTTGCTGCTGTGGCACCTGAGGGCCATGAGCCAGTAGACATTACATTAAATGGAAGCCGGAGCAGGTAACCAAGGCCAAGTCTGAAGCCTCCCCCTCAGACTGGCTCCTTGTAGTTCTTTGTCATTCAAGGAAAGGGGTTTGGGAAGGTGGGAAGAGCAGGCTGATTTCTAAGAAAACTGGTTGACGGCAGGCTCCAGAAGATGGCATTGGTTGGGCCTACCCACACTGGGGAGTCTGGATGGCACTGAGTCAATGATGTCAACCAGTTGGCAACTGGGAACTGGACTCTGACAGGATCTGAAATGTGCCTGGAAAATCTTGGCTTGAGAATGTGTGTTTAGGCCTTCGTTCCCTTATTTCTCAAACATGCACTAGGTCAGGCACTGGGGGATCTTTTCTGAAGCCTTCTGCAGAGAGGAAGAAGGGGTGGGATGTGGGTTAGTTTTGCTTACTATCCTGTTGTGAATGTCTGCGTCATTTTCTCAGGGCCCTCTATTCTAATGGGCACCTTGAAACCTGCAGTTTGTCCTTCGGTGGAGGAGACGTGGAGTGGTGCAGGGAGTGAGTGACCTTGAAACCACAGTGAGTCAACCACACCCGGGCCCAGCATCTCGCCCAGGTGTTGCCGGCCTGCTGCCCTTGGAAACTCACTGGTGTTGAAATAACAAATACTTAAAACTTCATTCAAAGGAAGACGTGTGTACTCTAGGGGAGCTTCATTTTGAAAAGAAATTTTGTAGAAATTGGCTCATCCCTCTGTGTTGACCGGCAGTCAAATTTTTCAGAACCAGAAGTAGATTTTTAGAAAGAAGTTTGAGGCCTGACATTGTCCAGCAGTGGTGTTTCCTGGTCACTTCCTTGGGGTGAGGCCGGAAAAGAGTTGGTTTTTGTCCAACTGGGGGGTGGGGTAGGAGGGACAGTTTTAGGTCGCGTGAATTATTTTCCTGTAGTGTGAAAAGCACCCCCATTTCCCCACACTGACAACTCAGGCAGAAGTCTTCCTGCTGCTTCCCTTGTTTGTTTTTAGCTCATCCAGATAATGCGTTTCTGGGAACAGGTATTTACAGAGCCCTGGCTCTGCACCATGCATGCCAAGAGCTGTAGAAACCGTGTCCCCTCCCCGCTTCATAAATATAACATTCTAATGTGCTGCCATAAAAGTTTTCTTAAATGGATCATGTACTTGACTTTTTTAGGGAAGCCAAGGAGTTTGCAACATTTTGAGACTAGAGAGCTAAAGAACTGGCAAGAAAGGAATCAGTTATCTGCATCTTTCCAGATAGAAATTGCAAGTCTAATTCACAGTGGGCTTCCAAAGCTACTATTGTGCCAGTTTTTCAGAAAAGAAAAACAAGTTCAGAGAGGTGAGGTGGCTTGTCCAAGGCTGGTTAAAAGGGGAGACTCTTAAATCCTGGTCTCCTCATTTTTGAAGCACTGGCTCTTTCCTTGTGCTTCTTTGTGTCTTATAGGTCTGTCACCTTCTTGATGCACATATGCAGATGTGCACATACGCGTGCGCACACACACACACACACACACACACACACTTGTCATCTTCTAATTCTGGGGAAATCATTGCTGTGCCTCAGATATGCTAGGTAGAACAGCAGACTTTGTCCAATGAGCAGTCTTAGATTGTGATTTTGAACTTACCATCTGTCCATCCAGAATTCTCTCTTTCTACTTTTTCTTTCTAGTGTCCTTCTGTTCTATTGTCCCCTCCCCCAGGAAGTCACTCTATGGGATCCTCTGCATCACTTCTTCAGTTTGTAGCAACGTCTGTCTTTGCAAGTACCAGCAACTTTTGATCCACTTGTCTGCCTTGTACCAGGGAAAAGTACCCAGCTTGGCTTGGCACCTTGTAAGCATCCAACTGTGTGGAAATAAATGAATAAATGAGCCTCACAAGGTGAAAGACACAGTCTTTTCCTGTTTCCTATTTTACATTACAGTGAGTGTTCATTCTAGGTTCTCATCAGTGGGCCAAAAAGTGAAGGATTCTCTTTCTTTTCTTACTAAAGGTACAGATATGCAAGGGTGCCATCCTGGGATTTGTGGGCCATGGTTATATGGGGACCAGGTGAGTAAAACTGTACTCCAGGGAGGGTACGCTTTGAAGGAGACTTGGGAGATCTGAAGGAGGGGATGTCAGCTCTTCACGTCTCAGATCTGCAGTCTTCTAAGGCCTGTGGTGGGCTTTAACTAGATGAAATTTGAATGTTGCCTAGACATACTTTCTTTCTTTTGATTCTGAGCTGCCTTTGATTATAAGATACATTATTCATATCATAACAGTGTTGGGAGAGAAAAACAGAAGTTGAGCGTCATTGATAGGAAGACACATTCTATTTCAGACATGCAAAAATGTGAACACATTGGCCATCACAGAGTGCTGGAAGCAAGGTGATTCCAGTGTGGTAAATTGGCCTGAAGGTAGTGGGTGCTTATTGGACCCCCTTTATGGGAGCTGGGCACAAGCTTTGCAGGGACTGGTCTGGCTAACTTGTTAAAGGTCTTTTTTTTTAAATTCTGACACTTTTGGGTAGAAGAGGAATACATATGACAGACACTGCTCTCCTGAAGCTGCCCCTGCTGTGAAAGGCTGGTGGGATGTAGCGGAAAGAAGGAGCTTTGTAATTAGCCAGATTGGGGTCCCATTTATTAGCTGTAAAAATTCTTGAAAGATGTCTCCTATGCCATCATGACATTAAAGAGCTTATCACTTATGATTATCTGCTACACGTAGTAACCATGTTATTTAGACTGCTAGAGATGTTTCTCTTTGGTCCTTGGACCAAGAGGATACTAAGACAATTGGCTGTATCCTGTCTGTCACGGCACTGTGGTGGATGGACACCAACAGGGTGATCAGCTTGAGACACATGCATGCTGCTGGCCTTACTGACAAGCTATGGAGTCGGGACCCTAGGCTGCAGGTGTCCTGTCTAGTTGTTTACCCAGTGGCATTTTTCGCCACACACCTGTCCTTTGCTCTCACATTAATACAGCTGCCCTTTTCACTACCAGCACAACGCTGCATCAAAAGTACTATGTCATCATAGGGTGCATCTTAGGGTGCACCCCCTGAAGCCAGCCAAGGAAATGTGTGCACCTGAGTAGATTATCAAGAGGTGATCCAAGGAAACACACATGAAGAACTGAGAAAGGGAGACAGAGGAGAGAAAGCAGCTAATAAAGGTTAACAGCCCACAGGCATCTGGGCTTTACTCCTCCAGGGGCCTCTTGGTTTTGTCACAATTGAGGGGTGAGGAGGTAGGGTTTCTTCCCCTCATTTTCTTGCATTCTTGATTGAAGGATGTGCCTGGGAGCATTAATACCCTGGCAACCCCAGTCTGTCTCTTGGTGGCCAAGAGCAGCAAGTGGCAGGTATTGCTTGCCTCCAGTGACCTGTAAGCTTTGAAATAACATGCATTGACACCTTCCTCTGCTGTGACCACCCCCATTTTCCTGAGAACACAAGCTCACAGAAATGAATCTCATTGCTGGAGACAGCATTACAGCGTGAGGCTCTATGCTGTTTGCATTGTTCTGGGATGTTCCCCCACCACTGGGTTAGCTGCTGCTTCCTGCTACACACGGTGAGCACAAGGGAGCAGCCACAGGAATGCCCTTGCCCTGGGTGTGCTCACTGAGCATGAACCCACCATGGTCTGAGAGGACCTTGACTGTACTGGTAGAAACAGCGGCAGCACAGCCTCTCCTAGGCACTGAGGGTACCCATTTCACCCTGCACACTTGTGGTTATTCCAAGGGACACTGGAGGAATGTGGTGGTGTAGACCCAGTGGTGTCTTCTCTTGCTGGTGTGAGTCTCATTGCCTCCACCTGACACAGGGAGCTCAAGGTCACTTGGTTCCTCTCACTTTCCAGAGGGTATTTCTCTGGCATTTGCTTATTTTAAATTTTCAGAATTCTCAACATGTAACTTCGCAGAATGCTGAGAATTTATTGATCACCTAGAGTAAATTCCTATGACACCAGCATGTGACTTTTTGTTGTCACCTGTGAAATTACTTTATTAAAGTCTGATTTCTATAGTAGAGACTATTTCTCTTTTGCTAATCACTATAAGTATTTTTCCCAGTAAATTCATGGATGCATAATAGATGATCCTCATTATGAGAAGCTATAGCCAGTGGGGAGTTATACAGTAGGCAGCTTAATAAGTGTTTGTAGAGCAGGTCCTGTGATACCGTGTTCAAACCCAGCTACATATATCACAATAGTTCATCCTGCCTGTGTCTGTTTGCCTGTCCCCTGCCCCTGCTAGACTGTACACTTGTGGTAGGCAGTGACCTTGACTTACCTCAGCTTCCTCATTGCCTGGCCCAATGCTCAGGGAGTAGGAGCAAAGAGATATAGTCACAGCTGACATGAATTTATAATTCTACAACACATTATTCTAGTCTTTTGGATCATAGGTCCTATGCACTGTATGCACTGATTTCTTTTTTGGAAAGGAGAGACTCAAATCATCTTTGATTGTGATTGTTTCAACCAGCCAGAGGCAGTGTGGCAAGCCCAGGCTAAGGGCCAGTAAGTAGTTTCAGCATTGTTAGGGACAAGCCTAAAACTTTCTTGGCTCTCTTGGTGTAAGCTTCTGCAGGGTCTTTTTGTATAGTGTATCTTTCTGTATAGTGGCACACTGGGTATTCTAGATCAGTAAACTCAGCAAGGGTGGCTCATTTCAACATGTGACTGGTGGATGGGGCAGAAAGATTAGTGGAAGTAGCAGAGGTTCAGAATTACTTGACCAAAGGTCAGTGGTGCCCAATGCAAGCTGCTTGGGTTAGGGAGCAGGATATATTGGTTGCTAGTGGACATGGAAACTTAGAAGCCTGGTAATTGAGCCAAAAATCCAAATCCCAACTCTTAATTTCTCAGCATTTGCCATTCAAGAATACGAGATAACTGTGGGAGGTGGTAGCTATGGGGGAAGGCTGTGGGAGGTGGTTTGGGAGATGGCTATGGGCCCACCTATCTGAAATAATCAGAAAGTAATACAGAATGGGCCTTACTCAATCTTAATTCATTCTGTCTTACTGAGTACAGCAGGTAAAGTCTGAGCTTAGAAGTCAAACCTCCCTAAGTTTGCATCCTGAAACTACCACCACCAACTGTGCATGTGGTTTGGAAATGTTACATAATTCTCCTGGCCTCAGTTGCCTGATTTGTAAAATCCAGACAGTCACAGTTCATTGCAAGGTTATGAGAACTGAGAAAGATAATGAATATACTTAAGGTAGGTGGTATATAGAGTCTACAGAGTGTAAGCTAGTTCCTATTAAAAATCTCTCCCTATGAAGGACATATGGGAAGATTTTTTAAAAATAGGAATTGGCTTATTCCTGTAAGAACTGGAATTATTATAGAGGTCAAGAGGACCCATGATCTGCTCTCTGCCTTCCAGGGACCCGGGGAGCTGGTGATGAAGTTCGGCTTCCATAGAACAGAAAAGAAGTGCTGTGATAGTTGACTGTGATGTCAGTTTGAATAAGAAACACTTCTTTGATCGGTTTAGCATAGCTCTGGGTGTGTCTGGATGTCTGAGAGGCTTAAGGGGGAAGATCTTCCCGGGTGTGGGTAGCACCAGACAATAGGCTTTTAGCCTGGATGAAGTTAAAAAGGGAAGGAGAAGAAAGTCTCACTTCTGCTTCTTCAGAGGAGCTCCAGTCTTCACTGTTGCCTTTACATGTCTGATTCTGGCCTTCCAGAGCAGACTCTTCAGCCTTCCAGTGCAGACTGTCACCTTTATAGGTACAGACTTGCATGGGACTCTGTAGTGAGCACTAGGTGCCCGACCTTTGACTGGATTCTGTGGCTCTCCAGTGTGTAGACTGACCATTTGCACTCTGCTCCACCTGACTCTGCAGGCAGCCATTGTAAGCCCACCTTGTAAATCCTTATATCATATGTTTGTTTATCTTTCTGTCTATCTTCAATCAAATGAAACCTGTTCCTCTAATGAACCTTAACTGATAGAGATTTTGGTAATGGAGATACTCTAAAGAACTAAGTCAAAGGTTGAGTTTAAAAATGTGTCAATAGTTTATTTGGCTGATTGACATAAGTATGGAACAAAAGATGGAGCACTGTGAATGACTTAGAAATGCCTGATATTCCTTGGTTTACTGTGACGATATTCAAAGACTTGGAGAAATGGGAATGCTGGATTGGACTTGTCATGTTAAGAATTCTATACACTGCAATGATCCAAAAAATGTGCCCTTCAGTAATATCTTAAGAAACAGATTTATAAGGAGAACACTAACATCCCTGAAAAGCCCTGTCCTTGCTCTTTTCTGTATGCCAGATCTTATAGTGCTGACCACAATCACTCAATGGGGAGACTTTAAGATAATAGGTTTAATTAGATCTCAGTGACAGGGATCAAATAGCATCATTCAGCCATCAGACAAGGAGCACATAGTTGCCATGATGGACAGCAGAAGCAAAGCAGTGATTGGCACAGTCTGACATATATAGACCTGTGCCACTGGATGATTAGCTGTGGAGTTTCCAAAATTGAAATAGTAAGCCTACTAAATTTTTACTAGATTTATACAATCTGAAAAGCATAAGGACTAGTGAACACAAATCTACCTCATATGATAGAACAGAGAAGCACAACTCTTGAACCAGTTCCCATATTTGAGCCAGTTTACAGACCCAAAACCCCTTGAATGAAGGGGTGGTCAGGCCTGCTTCAGGAGAAACCCTGGTACACTACTAGAAAATTAATGCTGTTAATATTTCCCCTATCTTTCTCTAAAGGAACATTTTACCAAGGTACATTGGGGAAAGAGAAATGATGAGACATTTCAAGGACTACTGGACACTGGTTCTTAGCTAATGCACATTCCAGGGGATCCAAAACATCACTGTGGCCCTCCAGTAAGAGTTGGGCCCATGGGGTTCAGGTGATCAATGAAGTTTTAGCAAGAGTGTGGCTCACAGTGGGTCTAGTAGGTCTGCAAATCTATCCTGAAGTTATTTCCCCAGTTTCAGAATGCATGATTAGGACAGATGTACTTAGTACCTGACAGAATCCTCACATAGTTTGTTAACCACATAGTTGTTGACTATGTCAGGGCTATTATGCTTGGAAAAGTCAAATGGAAGTCAATAGAGGTGCCTTTACATGGAAAAAATGGTAAACCAAAAAGCAATATTGCATTCCTGGAGAGACTGCAGAGCTTAGTGCCACTATCCAGGACTCACCACAGCTGCATTTAATTCTCCTATTTGGCCTTTGCAGAAGATGGATGGGTCTTGGAGAATGATGGTAGATTACCAAAAACTCAACCATGTGGTGACTAATTGCAGCTACTGCACTAGTTGTGATTTCCTTGTTTAAACAGATTAACACATCTTCTGGTTCCTGGTATTAATTATTGATTTGACAAATGCCTCCTTCACAAGACCCACCAGAAACAATTTGTTTTCAGCTGTAAGGCCAGCAATATACCTTCACTGTTCTGCCTCAGGCCTACATTAACTCTTTAGCCTTGTGTCACAATTTAGTTGATGGGGATCTTGATCACCTTTCTATAAAATAGAGCATTGCAGGGGTCCATTGCATTAATGATATTATGCTGAACGGAAACTGGTAACAACCACTCTGGACTTAGTAGTAGAGAGGTAGCAACCACTCTGGACTTGTTACTAAAGCATTTTCATCCCAGAGGATGGCAAATAAATCCAACTAAAATTCAGGGTCCTTCTACTTCAGTGAAATATCTAGGGATTCAGTGATGTAGGGTATGCAGAGATATCCCTTTTAAGAGAAGGATAAATTGTGGCTTTTGGCTTCCCCACAACCAAGAAAATGGCCCAATGCCTAGTGAGCTGGCTTAGATACTTTCTGATGACTGAGGCACAACACCCAGAACCCACAACTGTAAGGAAGGTTTATTTTGGATCACAGCATGTAGAACTTTTAATCCATAGTTGGCTGTATCCAAGGCAGAGCAGCATGGCAGAGAAGGCTTGTTTATGGCATGGCAGCAGGAAGCAGAGAGCAGGACTGAAGGGGCTCTACTACACTGGCTTCTCTCTCAGAGTATTACATACTGTCCTCTCAGGAACACACTGCCTAGCCTGCCAGATCTTCCAAAATCTGGATGGAAACCTTCCTGACCCCACAACTCTTGCATTCTGCTACAGAATGAGTAGTAGAAGGTAGTTGTCAATACCAGCTGTAACCATGTGAATAAAATCCAGCACCATGTAGATGACATCAAGGTCTGCTGTCTGCTGGAGCCATAGCCAAACCCTTTTGCATCTTGCTGGTAGTTGCAGAGGATTCTGAGTGCCTCAATAGTTGCTCATGGTAAACTGAATCCCTGGAAATCAATTCCCATTCCCTATGGTTCTGTCATTCTAGAGCATGGTGCCCTGGAGCTCTAAAAGCAAAGTCTTTCAGTTTTGCAGTGCTGAGCTCTTCAAGGGTGGGGTCCTGTTGGTTCCTTTGATGCACTTGTACCATTTTTCTGTTGTCCTGACCCAAGTATTTCCTTGTAATGCTAATCTTTTCAGCAACCAAGCTTTCCTCTGCTTCATCTTTGTAGGTCCCAAATTTACCAGAGCTTCTTTCTGGCTAAACTCAGAACTTCTAAAAATTATTCTCCTAGGCTCTTTGCTCTTGATTCACAATGACTAAAAGCCCCAACAATATCCACATGACAACGTCAATATTAGGCTGCCTTCAAATTTCTACTGCCAGATTAATTAGCCCAAAGTTTCAGGGCATGAGCAAAATATAGACACATTTTCAGGCAGACCATAATGCAATCGACAGGAAGTTCAATTACCAGTGGAGTTCTTCCCAGCTGAAGCCTTTTGATCCTCGTCTTTACTGGCTGCATTACTGGCCAACATTCTAGTCTTCTGAGTTCTGACCAGAATTTCTTACCAAGCTCCACTCACCACCTTCTAGGGCTGCTTTTCCGCCAGCATCTCCAAACCTTTCTAAACTCCCCCTCCAAAACAGATCCAAAAGGCTTCTGAGCCACATGTATCACTCCAATTCTGTGATAGCAAAATTTATCTTAGTTATTTTTTCATCACAGAAACAAAATAAATAGCCAACACCCACAACTAAGTTGGAAAGGCTTATTTTGGCTCACAGTTTGTAAAAGTTTCAGTCGATAGTCAGCTGGCTTCAAGGAAAGGCAGAATGGCACCATGACGGGAGCATGGTGGAAGGGGGATGCTTCTGGTGTGGCATTGGGAGCAGAGATAGGGACCAAGGGTGGGGGAGGAGATATACCCTTGCAGGCCATACTCCCAGTGATCCATCTACTCTTCCAGCAACCAGGCTTCACCTCTCAAATAACATTAGCTATAAACTCATCAGTGGACTAATCTACTAATGGTTATCATGCCCCCATGATCGACTCATCTTCCCACGTATGAGCACATTTGTCTTTAGGGTGGCATCTAGGTATAACCATAACATGGACCTATTTGGACTTTGGAAGAAACTTGTTCCTCATTTAGGTTTTATCATGGCTATTTACTGAGTGACTTGAAAAGCTGCCAGTTTTGAGTGGGGCCCAGAACAAGAAAGTTCTGCAATAGGTCTGACCGCTGTGCAAGCTGACTGTTCTGCCACTGATACTTTATGATCCAGCGAGGCCAGTGGTACTTGAGATGTCGGTGGGAGGTAGATGCTATTTGGAGTCTCAGGCAGGAACCATAAGTGAATCAAAGTAGAGGCCTTCAGGATTTTGCCATCATCTGCAGACCAACTATACTTCCTTTAAAAAGTAGCTCCAGGTCTGCTGCCAGGCCTTATCGGAAATTGGATGTTTGACCATGGGACACCAGGTTACCGTGCGACCTGCGGTGCCCATCATGAGCTGAGTGGTATCTGACCCACTAAGTCAGCGAGCTGAATGTGTACAATAATAATCTATCATTAAATGTAAATAGTATAATATATGATCAGTGGGTCCATGAGGCATAAATGAGTTATGTGAAGATGGTGCCCAAATGCCCAACATTCCTACTGCTATTCTGTCTTTGCTGTCTCAGCTGAACCTGTGGCCTGCTGGGAAATACCATCAGCTGACAGAGGAAGGGGAGACCAGACTTCTGCAGGTTATACAGGTACCACCCATAGTGAACAGCTATAGCCCTACCATCCCTCTTCAGGATGTCCTTCAAGATCAGTGGTGAAGGGAACTCTTCACAGTGGGCAGAACTTTGGGCAGTGCCCTTGGGCATACATTTTGCCTGGAAGAAAAAATGGCCAGCTGTGCAACTGTATACTGATTTGTGGACTGCAGCCAATAGTCTGGCTGGGTGGTCAGGGGCTCAGAAGAAACACGGCTAGAAAAGTGATGGCAAAGGTTTTGGGGGAAGATGTAGGAGAACAGACCTTGACATATGGGTGAACAATGTGGAGACAAACAGTAAACAGCAGTGTAAATGTTCACCAAAAGGTAATCCCAGCAGAAGAGGACTTTACTAATCAAGTAGATGGGTTGACCCAATCCGTGACTAACAGTCAACCTTTTCCTTTAATCACCCTACTCATTGGCCAGTGGGATCATGAACAAAGTGGCTATGGTCACTGGAGCCACATACTGAATGCCCAGTATGTGAGTAGCAGAGACCAACTCTAAATCCCCAGTGTTTTTCACCATTCCTTGGGGCAATCAGTCTGCGACCTAGTGGCAGGTTGATTGTATTGGACTGTTTCTGTCATGGAAAGGACAGTGCTTTGTCCTTACTGGCATAGACACTTACTGTGGGTATGGTACATGTAATGCTTCTGCCAAATCTGCCATTTCTAGACTTACAGAATGCCTTAGCCACTATCTCGATCAGGGAACACATTTAATACCAAAGAAGCAAGAAAATGGGCTCGTGATCATGGAATTACTGGTCTCACCATATTCCTCATCATCCAGGAGCAGCTGGATTGATAGAGATGTGGAATGACCTTTAGAAGCTGCAGTTTTAGTGCCAGTTAAGTAGCAAAGCCTTGCAGGGCTGGGGCAAAGTTCTGGAACAGGCCATATAAGCTTTGAATCAGCATCTGCTATCTGGTACTTTGTCTCCCATAGTCAAGATCATGGGTGCAGGAGTCAAGGGGTAGAAGTGGGAATGGTACTAATCACCATGACCCCTAGGAACCCAATGACAAAATCTTTGCTTCATGTTCTTGTAACTTTATGCTCTGCTGGCCTAGAAATCTTAGTTCCAGAGCGGGGAAGGCTTGTACCAAGAAGCATAACAATGATTCCATTGAAGGAACAGCTAAGACACCCCCTGCCCCCGTCATTTTGGGCTCCTCATGCCTCTGAGTAAACAAGCTAAAAAGGGGGATTATGATGTTGGCAGGGGTGCTTGATCCAGACTTGGAGAAAAGGAAGAATATACTGTGAGTGTAGGATATCCCTTAGGGTGTCTCCTATTATTAAGGTCAGTGGAAAACTATAACCACCCACTCTAGGGAGATGACAAATGGCTCAGAACCTTTAGGAGTGAAGGCTTGAGTCACCCTGCTAGGAAATGGATCTGCAGAGATGGTTGCTAACGGCTGAGGGAATACAGAATGGGTAGTAGAAAAAAGGTAGTTATCAATACCAGCTACAACTGTGTGACTGGTGATAGAAATGAGGATTGTAATTCTAATAATTCTAATTTTTCTCTCCTGTTTTGTAAATATTATTGTGCATATCTTGTGCTAGTATTAAACAGATACTTTTGTTTTCTTCCTTGTAGCATAGTCTTTAAAGTTTGAAATATTAGGAATAAACATCACCAGAAGAAAACTTTACCTTCTGTTTTGGAAGAGGATTCAGTGGTGGGCTTCTGTTTGTACCTAGGATAGTTGTATCATGTTAGGCATAATTATGGACTTACTGTTGTATCTGGAGGCTATGTGAGAAAATAGGTTTGGTTGCCAGATTGACAAGGAGTGGATTGTGATAGTTAATTGTGGTATCAACTTGCATAAGAAATGCCCGCCTGGGGTTTAGCACAATTTGGGGTGTGTCTGGATGACTGACTGACTGAAGAAGGAAGACCAGTCCTGGATGTGGGTGGCACCAGCTACCCAACTTGTAGCCTGGGTGGAATAAAAAGGGAAAGAAGAAGTCTTGCTTCTGCTTCTTCAGAGGAGCTCCAGTCTTTGCCATTGCCTTTGGATGTCCATCTCTGGGCTTCCAGCACAGCCTCTGGCTTCCTTATATGTATACACTCACCCGGGGCTCTGTAGTGAACTCCAGGGGTTTTACTTTTGCTTAATTCCTCTGACTGTCCTGTTCTTAGCTCCTTTGCATTCTTCCATGCCTGACTCTGCAGGCACCATTGTAAGTCCACCTTGTAAATCCTTGTATATTATATGTTTGGCTATGATATGATATGATTTGAAATCTGTGTCTGTAGTGAGCCCTAACTGATTTGAATGCAATGGTAAATAGGTTAAATATTTTATCAATTTATGGGAGGAAAAATTTGTCCAAGCTGTAGGCAGTGCAGATGATTCAAGGGTTCATAACCTCCTCTTCAAAGGACACACTCCCTGACCAGTCAGGCTCCTGGGGAGTAAAACTCAGCACTTATTTGGGGATGGACAGTAAAGAAGGATTTATGTGCCAAAACTGTTTCTGTTCCTTCTTCCCGCGTGGCATGGGGAGTGGCTGTCCTGACTGATATATAGTCAGACTAGGATGACTTTCAGTGGAAAAGCAGACATGTGAGTATTAACAAATGTGATGCTTGATGGAAATGAATGCCCACTCCCTTTAGCAAGTGGTAGCTTTAAATCTTCTCTCTCTGAGGCAGTGAGACAGGAGGGGCTGTGGAGAGAAGCACATTGGTCACTTCTTCTGCAGATGTTTGTAGAGTGCATACTTACAGTTGCTGTCACTTCCCTGTCTGTGTCCTTGAGTACTGCCAGGGCCTTTACATAAAGACCTGTGGCATCTGTCTGAAACTGTGCCTGATTGGAGAGGGATGGTTGTTGATGGATAAACGTCCCCATTTTCTTCTTCCTCCTTCTATAGCCTTTCTGATGGTTCCTGGAGGAGTGAAGTCTGCAGAGCCCAATTGGTAACCTGCAGTCACCTCTGAGTTTCTTCTTGTAGCGAGGCTGTGGGGCCTAAGGAGTATGATCACCACTAACATCACCAGTAACAATATATTCATCGGTTACCAGAAACCAAGCATTTTTTCTCAGTCTTTTAACTACATGATCTTGTTAAATTCTCATTGTGACTGTACAAGGAAGTACTTTAATTATCCCAGGTTTGAAGATGAGAGTCCTGAAGTATGTAAGGATCAGCAAGTCACCAGTGGGTCACGGTCTGGGTTCTAACTCAGATACGTTTTTCTGGAAGCCAAGCTTTAATAGTAGGTTGTACTGTGAGAATGCAGGGCCTAACAAGGAAGCATCATCACATCATCGTCATCATCACCCTATCATCATCCATCATCTGTCTGTCTGTTTGTCTATCTATCTATCTGTCTATCTTTGATTTTGCAGTACTGGGAGATGAACTCAGACCCAGGCACTAAGGGATAACCCCACCCCCACTTACCTCCCTTAAATTTTTTTTATTTTGCAGAAGAGTAACTTTAAGAAGTAACTTTTATCTTTGACTCTGTCTTCAGAGAGTAAAAACAGGCCCAGCCACGTTCACACAATATAAGAATTTGTTGAATGAATGACTACACAATGGAAATTTTTTTTCTCTTCCTGGTAGTTCCCTAGTTCTGAGAAAATCATGTTAATAGAAATGTAATATTTGTCTTAAACTTACCAGAAAGAAAATGGTATTAATATTTGAATAGTATTTATCTTTAGGTGTTAATATCATAAGTGATTTTTATTTTATATCTTATGGTTTTCCTGATATCCTTGGATTACTTTCATAAATGGAAGGAAAAATGTCTGACAAAATCAATCTCAGAGCATGAACATGTCCTGAGTGCTACCCCAGAGTACTATGGGAGAGATTCTCACACATGCGTAGGTGCTTATCTCATTTGAATTGAGGGGGAGGGTGTGAATTGATTTGGTGTCATGGTTCCCATAGCTCCTCTACACTCCATCTCTGCATAACTTCATGATGGCACAGTGATATAGGCCAGGCTGTGGCCTCATTTCACAGACAAAGAACCTGAGAGCCTAAGAGGAAGATGACACTGCTTTACTGGCCTCGCTGGGGTTGGAATGGGATTCTGTTGACTTTAGCCCAGCAGCCTTTCCACTTTACCCGGCAGCCTCTCCTGAAAGCCCAAAATGAGGAAAGAAGGGAACAAGGGTGGAGTTGAGTCATGGACCAGGGTCTCATAACAGCATCTATAAGGGCTTTTCATGTAGCAAAAGCCTGACTTGGAGTTTCTGAGTCAGACAGCTTGGGTCAGTATCCCAGTCCTTCCACACACATTATTTTATATCTTTAAGCTTTGATTTTCTCATCTGTAAAGCTGGCCCATTATCTGTCTTGCAGGATTTTTGCTGATAAGGCAGATACTGTGCAAGAGTGGCTCTGTCATTTGTCATCGTATTTGTGCTCTCTGCCCATGTGGATTTCCTTTTTTCTAACCTGTGTTCTTACTCATTTTATTCATGTATTATTATTCCTAGGTGTATTAGTCAGTTTTGCAAAAACCTCTGCAATGGTTTGCTTGACAGCAGGCATTTATTTTTATGTTCATGACTGTGGCTTGGCTGATCTAGATCGGGGTGACTGGCTCCTGCTGGATTTGTGGTTAGGTTCAGATTTGTTGCATGTGTTTTCTACCTAGGGCCCAGACTCAAACACAGCCTCTGATAGGGGCAGAGGAGACATATTCCTTGCCTGGCACATCATGGGAATGCAAGAGGGGTAGACTCAGGATCAGCACTTACTATCTCTTCTATGCACAGTCCTTTGGCTAAAGCAAGTCAGTGGTCCAGTCCAAAACCCAAAGAGGGAGGGAAATAAACTGGACCCACCACAGTGTGAAGCTCTAAAAGTTACAAGCCCATGGGCAGAGATTTATGACTCAGAAGTGTGTTGGGAGTGTAGTGGAAGGACCCAGGCTGCCACATTCTCTCTGCTAGTCCACTGGGGTGAAGCAAGGAGAGCAAAAGAAGAGCAAGCGGAGGAGAAGCTGGGTGAGGCAAGTAACATGCCCTTGCTTTTCAGAGATGTGTGCTCAGTAAAGTTGGGATCTGGAAGTCAGTGCTTTAGAAAGGTCATGATCTGTGATTCTTACCGTGACCCCATATTTATCCTCAGACCATTACCGGACCCTCCTGATTACTGTGGCTCTGTAGCAGGTTCCAGAGTCAGGAAATAGGAGTCTTCCAACATTGTTCTCCAAGGTCGTTTTGTCTATTCTGAAGCCAGTGCATTTCCATATGAACTTTAGGGTAAGCTTGTGGTTTCCTCATCTAATTTAAATGTATGATTTAAGATTCAAGAAGCTTAAGTCAGTCACTGCTGGCATCTAAATTTGAAGGAAGTGATTCAGTCACTTATCCAACAAATATTTATCAGTGTTGCTGTTTTGCTTTGCATGGTTGGTGCTGGGGTTACACCAATGAGTAAGTCCAAACACAGTCTTTGTATTTGCCTATCTTGTAATTGAATCACATCAACAAATAATACTTGATCTTCACATTAACGAATATACAACCCTGGCTTACCATGATTTGGCTTACAATTTTTTGACTTTAGGATGCTAAAAAATATACTAATATAATGGTTGTTTTTCACTTCAGTACAGTACCACATACATCACATGAGATATTCAACACTTTATTACATAGTAGGCTTTGTAGTACGTGATTTTGCCCAACTGTGGAATAATGTAAGCATCCTAAGCATGTTTAAGTTAGGCTGGGCTAAGCTATGATGTTCAGTATTAGGTATACTGGATGCATTTTAAAATTTAGGATAGCTGGACATGGTGGCTCACGCCTGTAATCCCAGCACTCGGGAGGCTGAAGCAGGAGGATCATTGTGAGTTTGAGACCAGCCTGGGCTACAAAGTGAGCTCAAGGCCAGCCTGAACTGCATAGTGAGATCCTGTCTCAAAAGGACAAAAAATAAGTAAATAAATAAAAATAAAATAAAATTTAGGGTAGTTTAATTTATAGTGGTGAACTCAAGACAGGACAAGACTTAAGCATATCTAAGTTGAGGAGCATCTGTATAATTACAATCTGAGATAAATCCCATGAACAGCAATATAGTCCTTAGAGGATGTAACATTTGAAGAAGTACAGGAGTTAACTAGGCAAAGAGGGTGAAAGAAGTAGCTGTCAAGGCAGAGGGTACAGCATGGGGAGAGGGGTTGTGGCTGAGAATCACAGCTTGTCCCAGCACCTAAACCAAGTTCAAGTGGCTGCAGCAGTAAGGCCTGAAACAAGACACAGCCAGAGAGGTGGACAATAGTCAGGACATCTTCCATAATTTAGAGTTTTACCCCTGGTCACTAAGAAGCCATTGAAGGATGCTCATCTGGTGGTAAAAAGCTAGGAAACGACACAGACAAATCTGTGTTGTAAAAATCTCATTTTGCACACCAACCAATTGTAAGATGCACTTGGATATAATTTTTAAAAAACATGATTTTTGCATTTATGAAGCTCTTAGGAATTTAGATATCATGTAAATGTTTGATGTCAAGGCATTATTACTGTATTTTTTCATGTAGTAATCTTATTGTAGTTGTATTTTTATGAAAGACCTTATCTTAGAGATAAATACTGTAATACAACTGAAATGGCAAGATGATAAGATGTCTGAATTTCCTTCAAAATTATGATGTGTCAAGGGGAGAGTGAGGGTAGAGGTAGTTAAGGCTGATTGTGGGTTGCTGGTGGTTAGGTTGGGTGGATTATGGATTAATGGTGATTGGAGCTGGTTGGTGGGCACATGGATTTTAGGGTACTCTTCTCTGTTTTATGCATGTACAAAATTTTGTGGGGAGGTGAGAGAAAGAGAGAATGACAATAAAAATGAGAATTAGTATCATTTTGGGTCCATTGTGGGAGATAAGCTTTAGAGAGAGATGTAATGATAATGATAGGAATTAGGGGCAGTTACAGTGGCCCGGGTAAGAATGGTTGGCCCAGGCTGTGTGGGTGGAGATGGAGTCAGGTTGAGAGGTCATTAGGAAGCAGACAGGACTTGCGGATGGACCACATATAGGAATTAGGGAGATGGTGGAGTCAAGAGTTTCTGGCCCCATGTGCCAATCTGAGCTAGGCCTCCTGGAGAGCGACTAAACAGGTCCCTTGATTCACCATGTTTTCACCCCCCATCTCTCTCCTCCGTTCTGCAAATACTGAAACTGTTCCCTTATGTAACACCTTTTATCCTAGACCTCCTGCATTCAGCACAGGTGTTCAGCAATTAATTAAGCTTTAGTATGCATGCATCAATTAGAGTCCTCTCCCAGGTTCAGAGAGCATGTACTAAACTGTATGTCGTCTTTCTTCCTGGAGCCTGTTCTCTTTGCTGGGGGGACACCTTTGCCTTCAGTGGACACACAGTGCAGATGTCTGTCTGTTGCACCCACTTTAATTTCATGTTTAGGGGCCTAGTTAATGACTTGTAAATTGCTCTCTAACACAGAGCTAGAAATAGAATACAAGGATTCCCAAGCAGCGCCTTGCACAGAGATGCAGTGATGGAGGTGTCAGCCCCAAAGTGGGTACCTGAGATAGGGGTTTCTTGCTTCTCCTTTCTTGTTTGCCTGGACAGCCACTCTGTGCAGCCGGGCCATTCCTAACAAGGGCATTGTTGTGGTTCGTGTTAAATGTACCCCCAAAGCCTCATGTGGTCATAGATGGGACTTTTTCCAGAGGCGGCTGAATGTAGATGTGTAGTTGATTCATGGTGCAAAGCTAGCCCTAAGGGTGCTAGGATTAAAGTGGGTGATTACTGAATCAGTCCACTAACTAGTCTGGCATCACCCTAATCCTGGTAAAATATGAGAGACTGTTAGTTTCTCTAGTTGCTTTTGCTGCCTTTTGGGCTCCATAAACAGTTCTCTGCAATGTCCCTCTGCCATGCCACCTTGCCTTGGTACCAGCCAATTATGGACTGAAACCTCTACAAACTGTGAGCCAAATAAACCTTTCCCCCTTTATCTTTGTGTGTCAGGTATTTTGTCTCAGCACTGAAAGAAAAGTAACTAAGACAGGCACCAACCTCCAAATGAAGTCACATGTTGGCCTAGGACATTGTTGTCTACCTTGTCCCACTGAATGACCCTTGTCACCTTTTCTTCCTGTCCTCTATCCAGGAAATTTTCTGATGTGACGGCTGAGACATGAGATCTTCAGCCTCCAGGCTCTCCAGTTTTTCTTCAAGAGATTCGCTATGGAATCGGTGAGTGGCCCCTAGCCCTTTCTGTCTAGAAAACCCAGCCTCAGAAGGTTCTCACCCAGCCCTTCCTGTCTAGAAAACCCAGCCTCATGGGTTCTCACAGAGTTTTCTATCATGTGAATTATCCTTTGTCTTTGTTTGGAGAGAAAGTTGGGATTGCAATGGTACCAGAGAGAAGTCAGGAACCACAACAACAGTACCACCATTAGTAGGTGCTATTTTATTTTAGTTTTACATTCAATAATGGGCAATTGGTACATCTGTCTAACACATCTCAGTTCTTTATTCCCCTTCTCATCTATCCCTCTTTTGAATTTTTTATTTTTTGCTAGTATCAGAATCATTTTATTTTATAAGTTCTTATTAAGTTAATTATCATAAACTTAGATTAACAGCCAAACAAACAGGGCAAAAGACATATGAAATGCAAATGACAATTATATTATATCAAGGTACACTTTTAAATACATTGGCTGTGCTGGCTTACAATAACTTTTTTCTGGTTCTGTCTTCCCCTATGGTCTTTTATTTTGCACTTTATTTATGTATTGGTTTTCTTATATAAGAGGAACTGTGTTATTTAAACTTTGTATCTGACTTATTTCATTTAACATTAAGATCTCAAGGCCACCCATTTTTTTTAACAGATCACTCAAGTTTATCCTTCTTTATGGAACAGTAGAACTCCACTGTGTATAAATATCATATTTTCTTTATCTGTTCATCAGTTTGTGGACATAAAGGCTACTACCAAGATTTAGCTATTATGAATTATGCTACTATAAACATATATGCATGTGTTACTGTAATTTGATATATATATATATATATATAACTCTTTGGGGAAAATACTTATAAGAGGAACAGCTGAGTCACATGGAATTTTTAGTTTTTTAAGGAATCTCCATACTGATTTCTACATTAGTTGTACAGATTTACACTCCCACCAACAATGAAGAAGGGTTCCTTTTTCCCTGTAGCTTCTCCAGCATTTGTTATTGTCTGATTTCTTGGGAAAGGCTATTCTTTTTCGAGTGAGATGGAATCTCCATATGTTATAATTTGCATTTATTGAATGACCAGTGATGTTGAACATTTTTTCATGTATTTATTCACCTTTTTAATCTGAGAAGTGTCTTTTTATGTCGGGTGCCCATTTTTGATTGGATCTTTAAATTTTGGGGGTCTAATTAATTGGCATTCTTTATATATTTTGGTTATTAGTCCATGAGGAATAGTTGGCAAAAATTTATTCCCATTCCACAGGTTCTCTTTACTATTGGTTGATGTGATGGTTTCCTTTGCTGAGAAGAAGCTGTTATATTTAATTGTTGTCTTTAAATCTTTCTAGTCTATTCCTTGTGAGACTTTTGTGATACTGGTTTGGTGGTCATGAATTTCTTGAGGTGCTCCTTGTCATGGAAATACCATCTTTCTCCATCAATTTTTAAATTTATTTTAAAGAGTATAAAACTGAATAAAACCAATCAAAACAAACTAGTGTAAGAGATAGAGGCCTCAAAACATTATGAAATCAACAATAGTTTCCATAATGCCTTTTGATATCTTCAAAATAGCTGCAGATAACTTTGGACATAATAAAAATCAAACAGAACAGAATAGAATAGAAACAACAAAAACAAAATAATGAGTGCAATAAAGGACTTCAAAGCAAGCACATAGTAACTCCAAAATTGCTACCGTAATATATCTTGCTATCTTTGAGATAGATGCTCCTGCCATCAGATCTGACATAATCAAACAAAGCAAAAGAGAATAAAGTCCAACTCAAAAAAACAATGGAAACGATATAGGACTTCTAAAACAAGACCATAGGGAATCAACAATGGCTGCAACCCTCAGAAGGAGATCCCCCTAGATGCCACACTGTGTACTGATACCCTCTGAATCCATGGTCAGACCACTGGCCCTAGACCTGCTATGTTAGTGAGACAGCAAAGCAGCACAGGCATCCAATTGCATTTCACCTCCATAGCTGTCATCACAGCCTGTGCTTCTCCAGATAAGCCAGTCGCTTATGGAGGGGTGGCGGGTGGGGTGGGATATGCCACTCCTTGTTTGCCAGCCTGAGTGCTGGAAGGGGCTGGGGTCTAGCTGTTCCAGTCTGGCAGGGGTCCGCACATGGTGCTGGTTCTCAGATTGGGTTTGCTCACTGATGTGTCCTTTGTTCTCTCTACTCCTGGTCCGCAAATGGTGCTGACTCACAGGCAGAAGCTGGGCTCTGGCTGTTCTCTCCATCGATTTTTGAAGGAAAGTTTTGCAAGATACAGAGGTTTGGGTTGAATGTTGTTGTCTTTTAGGACTTGGAAAATTTTTTTGTGTGTCTTATTGACCATGTCTTAAGGTTTGTGTAGAGAAGTCTGCTGTAATTCTAATGGGTTTATCTTTATATGTGATCAGTTAGTTGCCTTTCTTTACACCTTTAAGATTTTGGCCTGTGGCGCACCTGTGGTACTTTGAGTGTAATGTGGCTTAGAGAATTTCTCTTTTGTCCTTAGCTATTTGAGGTCATCTATATCTCGTCTGTGTATTTATTTCTTTGCCTGTATTTGGGAATATTTTTGCCATTGTTTTTGTGAATAGTTTTTTTATGCAATTTATGTTGCCTTCTGATTTTTCACTTATTCCAGTGACTCTTAGATTAGTCTTTGCATCATCTAGTATCTGTTGTATCCATTTTTCTTGTTCTCTTGTTTTAAGGCATCTTTGAGAAGCTGGTCTTTGAAAGCACAATTGTTTTCTACCTTTGAAATTCTTTCCTCACATTGTTTGCCTCTACACATACTTTCAATATGATGTTTAATGTCCTGGACTTCTGATTGGAAACATCACTGAGTTTAATTCCTTCTAAACTGGCCATTTATATTTTGCACTGTTTTCTTTAGCACATGTAGCTTTTTATGAGTATCTCCTAGAAGCTCCTGGATCATTTTGGTTACCACTTCCATTATCTGTTTAGATATGCTTCTGTGATCCCGCGGAGAACCTCTCTGATCTCTTCTGTTACCCTTTCAAATAATTCAGGTTTGTGGCTGGGGTTGTTCTGCTTCTTGGTGCCCACTGGATTGTCTTCAGGGGAATCAGGAGTTTTGGGAGACTTTTTTTTGCCTTGTCTTGTGATGTTTCTATTGTTTGTTGTTGGTTTTTCTGTTTTGTGCTGAGGTTTATGGATGCTTATAACATAGACATTTTGTTGCTAGTATAGAGATCACTTTAGTTGCTTTTTAATAATGTACTTTGGGCATGGCTAACTAATCCTTTGTCTCAGCCACAAGACTTGACCACCTTGGTTAATTTGGAAGGTGAAAAGGTCATGTAATTAGCTCAACAGCCAGGTTCTCTAGACCTGTACTGTAGCATTGTTAATATTGTAAGGATAACCTGAGTGTTGGTTTACAGAGAAATAGTGTGTTACTTTTTTATCATTACTGAAACTAAATACTCAACACTCAAAATTAAGGAACGGGAGCTTTATTTAGCTCACTGTTTGTGGAGGTTTCAGCTGTCTCCAAGGCAGGGTGTTATGGGACAGAGGCAACTGTTCAAGGTGGCAGAAGATAGCACAGCAACAAGAGCAAAAGGAGGGGAAGAATAAGCCTCCTTTTCCTGCCTTATATTGTAAGCAGACTATGCCCCGTGGCGGGTGTGGCTCTCACACCATATCCTTGCCCTCTTCTAGTGCAGACTGAGGATGTTTACAAAGTGAGGACCCTGGCCCCCTGCTGAATGACCTAAACTTTTAAACTTAAGTTTCAAGCAAAACAAATAGCAACAGTTCTGTGACCCTGGTAATAACAAGCAAATTAGCCACAATAGTATCATCCAAGAGAAATTGAACATACCATGAGAACCATTTATATACCACCCTTAACCCTAGTGAAGGAATCTACAAATTTGGTATAAACCTTAAGACAACCTTAAGACCTACAGCTAATATGTTTTAAATGCAACAATTATTTCTCCATTAATGGTGCAAATGAATTCAACATTAGCTGCATAGAGTTAATACCTATCAAAAAATTAGTCTTTTTGGTTACTCTATTAAAGATGAAGGGTTTGGGAATGGAGGAATGCAAGAGGAAAAAATTTTAAAACCTTAAACTATATGATATGAGAACTATAAGAGAGAACTGGTAGAAAGGATTTTATTGTTGTATAGAAGGATGATTCTAGAATTAGGTAAGGTAAGAGAAAAACATTGAGAAATAGAAGACAGGAAAATAAGAAAAAAAGAAATTATAGGTGAAGCCAAAGAAGAGAGAAAAAACTAAAGGGAGAAAAATCCAAGGGGAGAAGAAAAAAACAAACTGAACTAAAGTAAACAAAAGTCAAGTAAAAACAACACACACACATGCACACACACACACACACACACCCCAAAACAAAAGCAAATCCAGAAACAGAGATGCTAACAAAGAAATAGAGAAAGATAGAGACAGAGACAGAGAGACAGAGACAGGCAGACAGACTGAAGTGTCTCTGTAATTTTGAAACTATAATTTTCTTCCAAGATCTACAATTTTGGGGCAGTATCTAGCTCCAGATGTGTCCTGGTTCATGCTGGTGGATAAAGAAGACAGACTGCAGACCCGTGCTGGATGTAATAGGGCCCAGCAGACAGTAGAATTAGGAGAAGGGCGGCCAGCGCTGGGACTCTGAAATCAGAGTGTTGCAGCTGAGCCTGGCCTCTGGCCATGGTCGTGGGACCCGCATCCTTAGCTCAAACCCTTCAGGTATCTATTTCTAGCCTACATAGTTCCAGAGCCCAGCTGTCTGCCACCCAGTCACTGTGGGAGTGTAACACAGGAAGCCCTCAAGTTAAGACGTCTTGTTCTAGCCTGAGTCCCGAGTTCAGTCAACCCTTCCCCAGATGGCATCTATCCAAGCACTGTCTCCAGGGATATGGCTGACACTTACGGAGTCGAAGGACTCATGTGGGAGCAAAATCTCACACTCTTACCTGCAGCTCACAGCATCTGCTGACCCAGTCCACCCTTGCGTTTGTCCCTGAAGCTCTCTGGAGTCCCCAGCTTTCACTTTGTCTCTATAGATTTGGGGTCCTGTTCCAGCAGTCCACAAACTGGCAGCCAGAGGGGAAGTGCGGATTGTTTCTTCCCTTCTCCGTGTTCAATTTTTCTGCAAGTTTTAATTTTCCTGTCAGTTCCTTTCTGGTTCCTGGGGATCTACTTTTGTCTTTTTTTTTTCTGCCCCCAAGTTGTTGTTTTCCAGTGCCTGGATTCTGAATCTCAGAGAGGGTGAGTTTTTCTTGCTTTCTACTCCATCATTTTCCCAGAACTCTAATGGGTTCTATTTTAACCAAATCCACTGTGTACTAGATTCTTTGTTTTCATTATTTCATTTGTTTCAGTCCAGCCAGTTGTCCTGGTCATGAATTACTATATTCATTTCATAGATAAAGAACTTGCCCAGCTAGACTTGAAGTCAGTTTTCCCTGATCCTGGGACCCCTGCATTTTTCCTCTTGGTCACGTTGTGATCTTGTAGAGGTAAAGCTTTGTCCCATTCTGCAGCTGGGATGAGTAAGGCTGGCTTAGGAACCTGTAATGGAAAATTTGAAGGGTACGACCCGAACAGATGGACGTTTACATTACACAGGAAATTGGATTGGTCAGGAAGAATCATGAGAAACTAGGCAGAGGAAATGCATAGCATCTGAGAATCCTAAGGTTGTCAGTATAACCTAATGTAAGGATGAACTGTCATGGCAGATATTTCTACAAAGTTGGGTTGTTGTGAAGAAAAAGCAAGTGCTAAAGGGCGTAGTAGAATCCTGTTCCTGCCACTGACTCACTATGTGATCTTGGGAAAGTCCCGGATACTCTCTGCTTTTTTCTTTTTGTGAAAAGTCAGTAATAAACATTTATGCTTCAGATTTTTGTAAACATTAAAGGAAAAGGTATATAGTACAGTGTCTTGCATGCAGTTGGCAGATCATTGCTATTTCAGTTTTGTTATGGTGAAAATAGTTTGTAAGGGTGGTTACAGAAGCAAGGAATACTTGATGAGTTGAGAAGCTGGAATTTAGGAGTCGGATCTGAGGCTCTTGAAGTGACCCAGAAAAAATGTGCCCATTTTCCAGAGGAAACGAGGCTTCCATGCTTCCGTTCATACTTCATTTATTACAGGACTGTACACCCATGGATCTTGTTTTGTTTATTCTGTCTCATACAAAATGGCATTAGCTTTAACGACATTGTAATTGCAGGGAGAATTATTAGAATTAAGTTTTGCCTTGAATGACCTGCAATCTAAAAGATCATTGGCTTTTAAAGTGTAGAAAATATATTCTCTCTGTCTGTCTCTGTGTCTCTCTCTATGTCTCTCTCTGTGTCTGACTCTCTGTCTCTCTCTTTCTGTACCGGAATCTGAACTCACAACCTCACACTTGTCAGGCAGCCACTGAGCAGCTGAGCTATATCCCTGGCCCTGTATTCTCTCTTTGTCTAAAATTTCAGACAGAAACTTTGCAAAGCTGCTACAGCAGTCTATGAAGCTTGCCTCTCTTGTTCCTCTGCCATATGGTCCCTCCTTCTCAAAAGTGCCTCATCATCCCATTCTAGATGTCTGTGCTCCAGCCATCACATCTACCAGCAGAAGAAAAGAACAAGAATAAAGGCAGATCTCCTCCCTTTAAGAATACTTCCTGAAAGTTTAACCCACTGCTTCTGCTTATATCGTACTGCCAGAATTTGGTCCTCTAGTTTCACTTAGCTGCAACAAAGGCCTAGGAAATACACTCCTTATTCTACAAGTCTCTGTGCTTACCAAATTGAGAATTGTTATCATAGAAGAAGAAGCAAATCATCATTAGAGTATTGGTCTTTCTTGGCAGCACTAATAGAGGGTCAGCTGTGTTGTCAGACTACTGAAGTTTTGATCCCTAGATTTATGGTTCCAGTTATGTGACCTCAGAAAAGCTACCTAACCTGTCTGTGCCTCAACTTTCCCATCTGTAAAACTCTATTTTATATGACTCTAAATTATACACCAAAAAGTGTTCTTTTGAGCATTGGGTGAGTTAAGGTAGAGCACGTAGGAACGGTGCCTGGCACATACTAAGTGCTATATGAGTGGTCGCTGGTATCACAATTACTCCTCCTTTTTATTCTACGGCTGCTTCCACACTTCCTGTCACTGTTACCCTGATTACTACTCTTCTGTTACCATGACTACTGCTCTAGCATCACTGCTTCTAATTGTCTCTACTATTAGTGATGCTCCTGCCACTGTGACAGTTACTCCTCTTACTCTCACTTCTGTTACTGCTGTTGGCTGTTATTACTTACTACATGTTTCATTCCCACCACTATTACTTCAATTTCTATCATCATCGTTGCTTTTACCATTGTGCTATTTCCACTGTTAACTATCCCAGCTTCTGTGGTCACGATTCTTACTTCTACCGTGACTTACTTCTGCCACTTTGCAGCCAGTGTTATTGCTGTTACTTTTGATGTGCTACTATTACTACTACACCACCACTATTTTTGAATTTTCTGCTGATACTGCTGGGTATTATTTCTATTTGAAGATCAGAGACAGAAGGGTAATGAGGATTTAGTGACCAGAAGGGAACGTAAAGTGTAGGTACCCAGGGTTCTGCTGGCATTGTCTTGTAATCTGGGTTCTGGTCTCTTTGTAAAAATTCTTTCAATGCTACATAGATAATTTAATGTATTATCTTCATAAAGACCTGCCGCTGGCTCACGGTGGAGCCTCGGTGAAATCTACACCTGCTTGATTCCAATGCCTGTGCTCTGAACTGTAACATAAGGCCCTGCACCTTTATTTCTATTGACTAATCAACTCACTCATCCATCTAACACACCGCAATCAGTTGTGTGTTTCTTCTGTGCCAGGAATAGGACTAGGATGCTTAGGACATGAGAGCGCACGCAGTAGACATGTCACTGCCTTCCTGGGGTTTTCTGGGTAGAGGAAAAGGCAAGAGGCAAATACCGCACAGTTGGGCAGCCACCAGGTTAGGCTCAGTGTGGCGCAGTCCTGGGGTCTTCTCTCCTGATGTCTTTGGTGGGGGAAAGGTTCCCATATGACTGGATAAACTGACCGACCACCTGTCAGCTCCATCAGGAAATATATACAGCTTTCTCCTCCATCTGTAACTAAGAAAGGCTCTGCTTTTCTTACCTTTTTTTTTTGTCACCATCACTGTTGTGAACCTACCTGGCATTCCACAGAGCAGGTTGGTGCTGGGGTTTTGAATGCTGTAGAAGAGAAAGGGGACCACAAGAGTGGACACTTTGTGCATGTATCAGAGACCTAGGACTTACTGTTTCAAAGTGGATGAAGGTAATAAGATCACAACACCCTCATGCAGATGCCACCTGCATCTGCTCTGGGAGCCTGGGACCGCTCAAGGCCAAGGGAATAAGGAGCTAGAGCTGTTTGTTTTCTGCCCCAAACTGCTAGGAAGGCAGCAGTAGAGAAAATGGAAGGGATTCTGAGCCAGTAGCAAAGTCATATGGCTACTTCTCTAGGGCTTTTCTCCAAGTGCAGCAATGCCCTGGCCCAAGCTTTAGACCTTGCTACATGAGCCTGCGGGAAACTTCTCTGGGGCCTCTCCCCCACTTTTCCAAGTGTCAGAGCAGCACTGTCATTAGGAGACCACAGCCTGTCAGCCCAAATTGAATTTCCCCAAGCCCAGCTGATGTCCCTTTCTGGCCATAGGGCAGGGGTCAGGAATGCATGCTGCACGTGGACAGGAAATGTGTCCTGGAGCTGGACACTGTGAACTGACCTCTCCACTCTGCATTTCTAACATAGTTGGAAGAGTTAGGAAGCCTCCAGACTTCTAGATGCAAAAGACAAATAAAATTTGTTTTAGAAAAACATTTAGAAAGACAGTTGTACTGTGAATGGCTTCCAGTGTAATCGAAGCTGTTCAAGATTCAACTGGCTGTTCCGTAGCTGTGGCCATTCCTCAGTATGAGACACGTGTTGAAGGCGACTGAGAGTTGTGAAACTGTGGTCCTGGTCTTATCTCCTTCCCTCCCTTTTTTCCTTTCCCTCCTTAGAAAGTAGAAGCAGCTGCTGTGTGCTGCACTCTGAAATCCAGGGAAGTAAATGAGAAAGGCTCCCTGCGAAGCCTTTGGGGCTTACTAATCACTCCTTTTAAAATCTGTATGTTTTCTACAAATGTCTGTTGAGCACCTCATATGCTCCGGTTTCTTGGTAGAGATGAAATAAGAGGTTCCTCTGCTTAAAGAGCTCCACCCCAGGGGGCCTTGTGTATGCTGGGGGACACTGCCCCAGGCCTCATCCCCAGCCTCTTCCTGAGTTTATACTTTATTTTTTTAAGTAGCTCCCTCAACAGATACTTTCTGAGATCCACCCTGCGCTGGGGATTGCACCAGCTGCTGGGTCTCCAAGGTGCCTAGAATACAGCTTCCTGGCAGGAGCTAGAAGGCTGGGTGGTGCTGTGTGAGTTCCCCAGGGCTGGCCCCAGGGCATGCCACCGCCGCTGTGGGGTCTGAAATAACAGAGATTTACCCTTGCAGAGGGCAGAAGTTTGAAAGGGTGTCTGTGGGATCCAGCTCGTGGAATCCAAAAGGGAAGGAAGGACTCTCCCCTGTCAGAGAGTAACGCTGGGCTCCTGGCATTACAGCAATCTTTAGTGTCCCTTGGCTGGCAACCCCACATCACTCCTGGCTCTGTCTGTTGTCATGTGGTCATTTCTGTTCTGCTTTCCTGTAGGATCACCGGTCCTACTGGATGGAGGGTCTGCCTGCGCCAGTATGACGTCATCTGATTTACATTGGCGATACAGTCCAACTTACTACAAGCTTGTGTAGTGACACTGCATGGGGGCCTCTTCTCTGCAGCTTAAAAGCAGGGTTCTGGAGAGCAGGGCCCCACGTTTCTCTCAGTGTTTCTGGGTTTCTAGACTGGAAGTGTTGCTTTCAGTGAGTACTTCCAGATTTCCAGCCAGGAATTGAGGCTCTGATATATGGGAAGTGCTAGGTGTCTGATACCCTGAGTTCCTGTTCCCCAAAGTCAAAGAATGAATTCTAAGGAACAGAAAGGTTAAGAGTATGAAATTTTATTGGAGAAAAGGAATGAGGAATAGGAATGGGGACTGGGAATAGCTCCTGAGAGACAGGAGGGGTCTTGAACAAGTTGCCAATGAGCTTGCTTCTCTGAAGAGCGAAGTAACAAGGGATGGGTACAACATATAATCAACCAGTGAGATTACAAGTACAGTTGCTTAGGTAATTACTGATCGAATAGTAACAAGGATGACATCATCCAATAGTAATAATCGATGACATCATTAATCCTAGATGATAATCTGTAGTTTTAGTTTTATTCTTACTCTTGGTGTTAGTCTTAGTCTTAGTTTTAGCTTTAGTCTTAATAGGTGGGAGAGGATGGCCCATTCCTAAGGAGAGATTGGTTTATTTACACAGGAAATCCATTTATCCTTTGGGAAGTTTGTAAATCTGGCCATTGTGATTTTAATCTTCTTCAGATGCACTTTAGCCACAGTTGTGATGCACTGACTCCCTGGAGGGCCCAGCCCTGACTACCCACAATATTTCTGCCTAATTTGCTATCTCTAATAGCCGGAAGTAGTTTCCCTTGCACTGTGGCAGGGAGATTCCTGCTGGGGTCCCAGGTTAATGGGCCCCTCTTTGCTACTTGTTTCTTAAGGCTGAGAAGGTCATGGGGAAGGAGCACCTTGATGGGAAAGCTCCCCAGGGGTTAATCTGCCACCTCCTGGCTTCCCCTGCTTGGCAGCCTAAGCCTGGGTACATTTCCTTGGCCTCTGACTCTTCCTTAGAAGTCAAGCTGAGGACCGGGCTGGGTCAAATACAGCATTGGAAAGGTACTTGTTTTGTAGGGAGCCTGGAGTGTCTGATGGGGAAAGGTGTCAGTACAGGCTCTCTAAGAAAGGGGCTTGGCAACTCTGAATCATGTGTTCCTTCCGGTGAGAACCTGCACTCTATTTGTTGCTGTTCACCCTTAGTGTTTGTTCATCATTTTCCTGAAGTGTTTTTTTTTTTTTTTTTAGCAATAAGGGGAACACCAAGTCCCAGAGCTCCCTGTTGTTTACTGTGTAAACAGGTGCAAGTGAGATAAAAGCCTGGCCTCCCTCCAGCGGTGGGTTAGGGACAAAGAGATGAAAGACAGATTTGGGTAAAAGAATGGGAAGCAGTGCTGCCATTACAAAGAAGATAATGATTGCTTTTTGAAAAAGATTGAGAGAATGCTCAGGAAAAGAGGTAGTTTCATTTTTGAGGAAGTGACTTAATTTCTCTCTGTCTGATCTTCCTTATCTATAAACTGCCACAGTGCTGGTATCTTCCTTGTCCTCACAAGTGTTTTGAGAACCAAGTGGAAAAGCAGGTGGGCAGTGCCTGGCATATATTCAGTGCTCCCTAAATGCTGACTGTTACTATGTATCATCTGCTCTAAATGATGCGCAGAATATTCATTAGAAAGATTGGAGTAAGTGAAGTAGATGAACAGGCACACTTCCCCTACGGAAAGTCTTACTCAAAAGGCCGTCCTTCTGTCACCCCGCAAATGTGGCACAGCCTCCCCAATCAAGTGAGAAGGGATCAGGGCTGGAGGAAGCAGAATAGGAGCGCAGTAGCCTGGGAGCTCCCAGCTCAGGCTTCCTCCCAACCAACTCTGTAAAAATAAAGCTCCCCTGGGTCTCCGGGCTATGGAAGCAGGTCCCTTAGAAGGAAGCCTTCCGGGGTCCTGATGATCAGTTCGGTGAGAACCCAGAGGGATCCTCTGGCCTGGGGTTGTCACAGGAGCCCCCTCTGAAGAGGTCACAGGTCGGGCTTGTGAGCACACTTCTGTGTCTGCCTTGGCATCGTCAGCCTCCTGTTCTCAGCAGATGGATGCAAAGGTGCAGCAAATGGATTCAAAACCAGAGTGTCTCCAGAGCCAGTTTATTCAATCCAAGAGGACAGGTATATTTTCTCTGATTGGTACTAGTGAGTGCTTATTTTTTGAAAACTTTATTTATTTGTGCATGTTTGTAGTACGTACTCTTTACATTCCTTGTGTGAAATTAGGCCATGTAGTGAAATACACATAGTAGTTACCTTTGTAAGGGTGCAGTTGTACAATACTAAGTGCTTTCGCCTTATTGTGAAACCATCACTACCACCCAACTGAGAACTTTTTTATCTTGCAGAACTGATGGCCTGGGGCTGGGTGTGAAGCGCAGCCACAGAGCACTTGCTTAGTATTATAAAGCCCTGGGTTCACCCCAGCACCCCTGCAAAGTACCTGCATTGCTGCATCCACTAAACCTTAATTCCACCTCACTCCCCACCCCCACCCCTGGCAACATCATTCTCCCGTCTTTCTTTCTATGAATTTTGATATTCTAAATTCCTCATATAAATGGACAAAACAGAAATTGTTCTGTGACGTATGAGTTTCACTTTGAATATCTTCAGGGTTCATCTGTGTTGTCCCATTGCCAGAATTTTCTTTTTAAAGCTGAGCAATATTCCATGGTACATATGTACAGTTTTTTTAGCCATTCATGGATGAGCCCTTGGCTTGTTTGTACCTCTTGGCTATTATGGATAGTGCTGCTATGAACATGAGTGCAGAAGTATCTAATTCTTGATTTTGCTTTCTGGGCTAGGGTAGTGGAGTTGCTGGATTAGATGGTAATTTCATGTTTAATGTGTTGTACTGCATTTCAAAGCAGTTGGACCAATTTATATTCATTCCCACAAGTGATAGGCAAGGGTTCCTACTTTTCCACACCTTCACCAGTACTTATTTTCTGATTTTGTGGCAATAACTATTCTAATAGGTCTGCATGTTTTTAGCTTCACATGTTGCTTTATTATGTGGGACAACTAAGTAAATTCTAAGTATTTGTTTAAATCCTAGGAATGGAGAATAACAGATCTAAGAAACTGTTGCATGTGTCCTGCCTTTAGGGCACTCAGAGTATAATTAGGGGAGCTAAACAGGTAATTTCAGTCCAGTACAATAAGTGTGATAATTTTTCTATAGTAGCATATTATTCTTTGAATGCAGATAAAAATAGCAGACATGTTGACTTGTTTCGTGCCTTGGTGTGAGACACAAAGGTGCATTATTTAAGCAGATTTAAGTAAGAGTCCTAGAATGTTTGTGCTGAAAGGGACTTTGCAGCCTTTTCTAGTAGAAATTCCTGATGATGGAAATGCTCTTTTTACTACTAGCCACGTGTGGCTGCTGATCACTTAACATATGCCTAGTGCAATGGAGAAACTGAGCTTTTGAAGTTTATTTATTTTTAATGGGTTTGCATTTAACTTGAAATGGGCCATAAACAGGAATTTTCCCTCTTCTCAAACTTGAATTTCACCTGAGCCACGTGGACAGTTAGTTGAAAAGCAGATTCCCAGTTCCTGTTTCCAGTGTTTCTGGTTCCCTAACTTGGTTGTAGAGTTAAGGAGCCTGCATTTTCACCAAGTGATGCAGACGCAGCTTGAGAAACACCAAGTCTTGTGGTTTTGCAAACTTTGGTGTTCTCAGACCTTCCTGAAGTGAAAGCTTATAAGGAAATTCAGTGCAGAGATCAGATGCCAGCAGAGCTGTTCTGGTTTCCAAGAGGCTGGGACGCAGAGCACTGTACCTACACTGCAAAATGCACTGCCAGATGAGGTCCTGGAGTTTCTAGTAGCACAACTCATACAGCCTTAACCGAGCACAAATCATCACAGTGCTAAATCCTGCAAGATAAGACTTGGTTTTCTAATCACTGATGTTATGAGCCACATAGCAGTGTTCCTGTCAACCATGGGTAAATATATGATGATGGAAAATCCCTATCGCACCACAGTACAATGCATTGTGATGCTGGTATAAACGAACTTACCGCACAGCCAGCCAAATAAAAGGACGGTACTCACAGTAATGCATTATTACATACCTAATCCCTGATGGTGACAATAGACATGTTACTTGTTTATGTATTCACTATACTTTTTTTTTGTTTGGCTGGTTAGCTTTGGTTTTTTGAAGACAAGGTCTTACTGTGTAGTTTAAGCTGGACTTGAACTCATTGCAAAGCCCAGGCTGGCCTCAAACTTATAATCTTTTGTACCTCAACCTTCCAAGTGCTGTGATTACAGGCATGGGCCACCATGCCTGGCAGTGTATTTATTATATTTTTGTTGTTATTTTTGAATGTCCTCCCACTTATGAAAATGTCTTACCGTGAGATAGTATGACTGTCAACACCGGCAGCAGCTCCACACATCTCGTGTTTACTGCCCCTCTCGGTTGTGTCAAGAGCCACATTTAGTGGTTGTTGACCGTGGCCATCCAAGTTTGTGTAAGTGCTCTCTGTACTGTTTGCCCAACAAGGAAAGTACTTAATGACACATTTCTCAGAACCATCCCTGTTGTTAAGGGATGCGTGGCTGTCTAAGCATGCCAGAACCAATTCAAAAGCAATGATTACCTGTGGAAATTCAAGTTGAAGCAGAGGCACAATTAGTGTGTTAGTCAGCGTTTTTTGCTCTTACACTGGACATCCACCCGCCATCTTGGCATCACATCTCAGAAGAGCAGTAATTAAGAGTGCAGACTGTCTGACCTGGATGTGAGTGCTGGCTCCTCCCCAAGAAACTGATCAGAGGCAAACTTCTTCATGTGTAAGAGGGACACAACCCTAGCCCCCACCCAAGAAAATGCATGTGAAACCTAGAACTTATCAATACTTACTATGACAGGAATGGAACCAATGGTAATAGGTAACACCGAGCTAGCCATTCTCTCCTTTCTAGTACTTGCTATTTATTAACTCATTTAATCTCTACTGCAGGCCTATGAGTAGACTGAACTGCTATTTCCATGGTAAAGCTAAGTCAGAGCTCATAGACATTTGGAAAATCTTGAAGGCCACTCTGCTGGTAAATAGCAGAACTGGAACTCACTTGCAGGCAGTGTGGCCCTGCAGCCTACAGTTTGGACTCTCATTCATTGTTAGCAGGCTCTGAGAAAGGGATAAACACCCACTGTCCTTTCCCTTCCCCTGATTGTGGCCCTGTCTTTAAATCACAAAGCTTAGGAATTAATGAACAAGTCCGCCCAGCTTCCAGGAAGCATTTGACTCACTTGCCTACTCTCTCTTCCTAAAAACATTGATTTTTAGGAGCTCCCAAGGCACAAGTCACACTTTACTTCTTCTTGTGACTCTTCCCTTTTCCTTGATCTCTCTCAGTAGAGCACACCTTGCTCCCGCCAAATTTGAAATATTTTTGAAGATACTTTTGAAGATACTGATGACTTTCAAATTATGTCTCCAGTAGAATCTGTCCTCTGAGTTCCAGACCTGATATCTCAGAGACCAAATTTATATCACCATTTGGGAGGCTAGCAGGCCCCTCAAAGTTAATACGAGTATCCCTAACTCCAAACTGTGAAATCCAAAATACTCCAAGTCAGAAATGGTATAAGCTTCAATACCATGCCACAAATGGAAAATTTTGTGCCATGAAACTTCTGTATCATGTACGAAATAAAATATATGAAGTTACCTTCTGGCTATGTGTACAAAGTTATCCGTGAAACATAAATGAATTCCATGTCTTGACTTGAGTCCTACCTCTAAAATATCTCATATGCATATATGCAAATATCCCCAAATACAAGAAATCTGAAATTCTAAATGCATCTCGGGCATTTCAAATACTCATCCCACATGTCCAACATGGATTGTTCTTCCTGCTCCCCCTGCATATTATGCTGTGTTCCTGCTCTTAAAACCCATTAGTGGTCCCAACACCTATCCATTTTCCTTAGAATGAAATTAAGATTTCTTAGCATAGCTGCCAAAGCCCAGCAGGATCCTGCCCCTGCCTGCCTCTGCACCCTTGTCTGTCCCACCCCGTCTCCTCCATTGGCTTTGACACTGGCCTCATCCGTTCCTCATCAGCAAGCACTGTCCTGCCTCAGGCCTCTGCCTCTTGTTTCTCTACCCACTACCCTGTCCCTGCACCTCGTGTCACCCAACAAGATACTGATGGCCTGTCTGCTAACGTGACTACTCTGGTGCCTGGTTCAGGGCCCTGCTGGTAGTAATGTTTAGTGAATATGCATTGTTGTTGAAATCAAGTCAGTGGTTGCCACTAAGACAGTCATGATCATAAAATGCCAATTCTGTTCCTTATGGAATCCTGTCACAGGTGAGGTGGTCCTCATGTATGTATACAAGTGGTTTGAAAATTGGCTGGGACATGGGCTTTTATATGGACTTGGTCTCTGTTTTCACATTGCTTGGTGATCTAAATGTTAGGATTTAACAGGATGCTCTTAGTCTCAGATACCCAACCCAAGTTCATCTTGATTGGGTTTTGATTTAAAATGGAAAGCCAATGCATTTTACAGATTTGAGTAGAGAACACTCTTCTCTGTTCAAATCTCAAAAAGAATGAAATGTGGAATACTTTGTATGCTCCCGAAAGCGTTCTCTTGCAATATTTGGGGTGTAGTGAGCATAAACAACTTCTCAGATTTTCCAATGAATTGATAACGCCAGAAATAATGATGTCATTCCCAAGGCGAAATGTGCTTGCAGAAGCTGAAGAGGGTGTAGAGTGACTACTTGGGCCGAGTCTGCAAAGCTGCCGTAGACAGATGCTTAGGACTGGCTTCAGGAAGGCAGCTGGTCTGCAGCTCTTCATTACTTCTGCCTTTTCATCAGCAGAGGGATAATTGACTGTTAAACTGGAATGACAGCCCGTGACGGAGGTGGGTCTGATTCTAGCTGCTTCTGCAGGGTGAAGTGCAGTTACCCAAGGTTCTTAAAAGATAGAAATGGAGTTTGTACCCAGCCAGCAGTGAATGGAGCTGTGTGTTTCTGGCATTCAGGTACAGCACTTGGCTCAGCAGGCATCCTTGGTGGTGGTCTCGGAGGCTACTGTCTGAATTCCTGCGTGTCCATACCTTTCTCTGCAAGACAGTGTCCAGGTCAGGGCGAGCAGAGGCTCAGCGCTGTGGGTTAGGTTGTGAGAGAACATGTGTATGTGTCAGCACAGGTTTAGTTTGGGGTGATGAAATTCCAACGTGGGTAAGCTTAAGCAATAAAGGGAATTACCCACATAAAAGAGAGAGGTCCATGGGTAAAACCTAGCCCCAGGTATGATTATATTCAAAAGTTTGGTCTCTTTCTGTGTCACCACTGATACTCTCCTCCTGCTCATCTCTGACTTATGCTTCCTGCTGTCTGGCTTTATTCTCAGGTTTCTACCGTCATGACTTTCAGATGCACCAGGCTTTTTCTACATCTCCCTGTAGACAGAGAGCTTTGCTTCCTGGAACTTCTTGAAAACTTTTGGTATCAATTCCATTGGTTGAACCGTGTCAGATGCCTAGCCTGCTACCAGTCAGTGTGGACCAGGTGATGGGATATTCTGATAGGATTGGCCATGCCACCTGGCCATCCTGAGAGTTTGGGGACAGGTTGAAGGTGAACCTTTTAAGAACCAAAGGAAGGGGTGGTCTCCATGATGGGAACTCAAAGTGTACTCACCAGAAGAAGAGGTACTGGGTACTAGGGAGGCAAAAACTCAAATGCCCAAGCTTAAAGCAACTCCTTCAGGAAAGAGTCTGTTCTGCTTTGGCTCTTTGAATGGCTCTCAGCTGTATCTCCATCAGCAACATCCATGCCCATCTCTGGAGGTGACATATATGTCAGCACATCCCTTCTTGTAGCTCCATTGTCCAGCTCATTTCATTGGATCAGAGACAGAATTTAGCCCTACTTTTGACCCATCAGCCTCCTCTGAAACACAGGTCCGTGTCTCAGCTCCCTCATGGCTGGTATCCTGTCCATGATGGCAGCCCCAGCCTGGCAGGCAGGAGGGTGATGCAATGTGCAGTGGATCCAAGGCAGGTGGGACCTGGTTGGAAGGCAGCAAGGGCCCCCAGGGCAGATACTGTGAGTGAAAAGCCTCCCTTGGCTCCTCATCCTCCAAGAACTCTAAACCCTGTACCTACAGTCTGAGGTGCCTCTGCTTCAGTGTATCTCCCCCATGCACCACCACTTTTCTACGTTTCAGCCAGGTTAGCTTCTGGTGGGCTGGGACCTTCCTGGGTGCTGGCATTGTCAAGAACACACCGATGGGTAGCTTCCTTGCTCTGGGCACCACCATTGAGGCTCATGCCCCTCCTCGTGGGATGTGTGTGTGGCACCACCCTGCTTTTACTCATTCAGTCTTTGCCTTTCTCATTACCTTGTAACCCTCATGAGGGTGGAAATGCTCTCTGATTTGCCATCCTAGCTGTTAGGATAGTGGTTAGCACATAGCAGGCACTCTAAGCATTTGTTGAATGAATGAATGACCAGTCAGTGGGAATCCCTGGAAGATGAGAAGTGTGAGACAGTGACCTGACCAAGTTCCCCCAGATGGTAGGAGGTGCTGCCTTCTCTGAAGCTCACACTTCCTGACTCCCAGCATCCTTCTTCCTCCCCTCTGCCCGCAATGGGGATCCCTGAATAGGCAGAGGAGGAAAATGGCAATTGCAGAACAGATTGTAAATTACATAGCAATGTCCATAGCTCTGATGTTGTACCTGAACAGTTGTAATTGCTGCTTCCTTTGAGCAGGTCTATCTTAGCAAGAAGGGAAATGCATTGTGTGTTTATTTTAATCAGAGAAGCCCTTTCCTGCTGGTAACCTGAGGTTATTCTATCTTATCTCAGTGTCCTGTCTGGCTTGAGCCTCTGATCACCCTTGGACTGCTGTAAGCTTGGTTATAAGCAAAGCATGGGATGTTGATTTACCACATCAGTAGCATGTTTAATCTCAGAGGACTGTGCCTTTCCCCACTTGGGAATTCAAGGAAGAGCTCAAGTGACCATAGGAAGGGCAGGTGCCAGATCTTACAAGAAGCAGGAGACCTGGGTCCTTGTGGCCCCTCAGCTGCTGGGGAGATGTGGGCAAGCCCTTTTTCCTGTCAGGGAGAAGTGGAGTGGCACCACTCTGTACCAGTTGGGCGTCTTTAACTTTCAGGGGAAAGTACTAGCAGCAGGCTGTTCTGGGCCCAGGAGTGCCACTGGGATTGTTAGGCCTGGGTCCTTTCTTCCATTGTGCCACTGCATGCACTACATACATCTCAAAGTCTCCCCTACCTAATGCCGCCCTACTGTGTGACCTTGAACAAGCTTCTAATTCTTCATCCAGGGGTGATAGTAGATCTCACACATGGTTGCAATGAGGATGAAGCCAACCAGTTTACAAAAGTGCTAAGCCTTGTGCCTGCAACATTGCAGGTCCTCTGAGCTCTGCCTTCCTCTCTCTTGTCACCATGCCCAGGCAGACTGGTCTCCTTTTTGCCTCTGGTGATTTGCAGATTGTAGCTCCTGACTTCCAGTACACAGTGGAGAGTTTCTCTTGCCCAGAAAAGGTCTGGGATGTCAGTAGGAGTCTCAGGCTCACTGGCTGCTGGTGTACGCTTCTCCCAGGGACTGGGGCTTGGGAACCTGGAGGGGAGGATCCTGAAAAGTGAGCAGTCTGCACAGCAGGGTGGGCAAGAATGAAGGAAAGGTTGCTGGACTGAAAGAAAGGTGTTGTTTCCAGACTAAATAAAGAACCTTGCAAGCCTTTGTTTTGGGAGGGAGTACCAGGAAAGAGGACAGCGGTCAGTGCACAGTGGGCACAAGTGGGGCCTTTGCACATGCCACTCCCTCTGCCAGGGATGCCTCGCTGCCATGCATGCTCCCATTCACCGAAGCTTTCTCCGGCTAAAGGAGCCCTTAGCCCTCCCCTCCAGCCCCGTTTCCCCATTTCTAAGCAAGCATCTGCTGCATGGCAGCACTGTATGTTGGGAACACAAACATGAATGTATCATGCAGGCTGTGTCTCACTTCGTGTGATCCATCTTCTCAGCTCTATTTCTCCTCTGCCAGAGCAGCTACTTATTATTCATTCATTCAGCAAATATTTATTAAGCATCTGCTATTTTCCTAAGCATTGCCCTAGAAGCTGGGGTTTCAGTGGATGATGGGAGACACAATAAAATAAATCAATAACATTAAAGAACAGGGTAATTTTTGATGATGTGTAATTTAAGAAAATAAACCAGAGCAAAGAGAGAGCAGGGGTTAGGGAGTGGGTGGGAGGAGGGTGGCCAGGAAGGAGGGACCCGTAGAGTGAGAACTGTGGTACCAGGGACACACATATAGAGTCCAGGTGCAGTGTGTTTCAGAAGAGGGGGCAGCAGCACCAGCAAAAGCCACACGGTGATTACCTTCCAGCAGTGACAGCAAATAAAAGCAGGAGATTGTCAGCCACCGGATCATTGAGGCCATGTTCGGGACATAGGTATTATCCTAGCACTGTGGGAAGCCACCATGGCCATCCCTTAGCTGACCTGGAGCAGACTTTCCTCCATGGGGGTCACACTCTACTCATCTGGTATGATAGCCACAAGCCACAAATGGCTACTAAGAACCTGAGATATGGCTTATCTAACATGAGATGCTCTCTAAGTAGAAAATATGCCAATTTGCAAAGATGTTGTAGGAGAAGAAAGTAGTCCAGTTAATAATCCTTCTATTGATGACTTGTAGAAAGAATATTTTGGGTCCATTGGGTTAAATGGCCCAAATTATTAAAATTCATTTCATTGTTTTCTTTTTACTTCTCTTTTGAAACTCCATGCATGGCCTGAATTCTGTAACTGTTGGACAACACTACCCTGGGGCACCTGTACCCATGATTTTTATCTGCCTAGGACTTTTCTATGCTCCCCTTTGAGAACAGGGACTGCATCTAGTTGGCAGAGTCCTCAGGCACAGCCATGGTACTCAGCTGGATCATGTGAGCCTGCTTGGCCGCCTCTTCCAAGGCTTCCTCTGGTATACTCACACTGTGTGTGGGTCAGGCCAGGTACCAGGAGTTAACTTTCTGCAGGTGGCCCTCAGCCAGTGACCAGAGTTGCAGAATAAATGCTCCAGCTCTGTCCTTAGGAGCACAGCTCTGAGATGTGTTCTGTATCACTCTGCACAATGTCCCTAGTGTGGCCTGCTTTTTAATGCAGCTTCCTTTCTATTCCTGTCTTAGTTCTCCAGTTGCTACCTGGGGTCACTTCCCAAATAAACTGCTTACACTCAGATCCTTATCTCCAGCTCTGCTTCTGAGGAACCCAGCCCAAGACCTGGGATGCCCAGCAAATAGGTGTTCAGCAGAGGTGGACAAGGACCAACTCTCCAGCATGGCACGGTGGACTCAAGGGCAAGGTGGGCAGGGGGCAGACTGGTTCCCTGACTAGTCTTCTTTAATCTCAGGAGCTCTGAGCCTAGGACAGGGAGCAGGGACCCTGGGTGTGCCAGGCACAGGTGTGGTGTCTTGCTGGTCCCAAGTGCCTTTCACCTGCCACACCCACAGGGACAGTTGAGTCACCAGGTGACTCAGTGGGGCAAAGCACCCAGCAGATCACTGTCCTCTCCTGTCAGCATGCCTGAGAAGTCCAGTGAGTGTCTCACAGGAGGAACAGGGAGCAGGTGTGCCCCGTATGTAGTGAAGCAGACTGTTTATGGGTGCCATGTCTTAGACACTACCGCTTACTCCAAATGGATGGCATTTTCCCACAGGAAGCATTTCGCCAATTTTCTGAAACCAACTGGATGTCAAGAAGTTCAATTCAGTTCTGACACTAGCTCTCTGGTTTAGTGCAGGGATACCAGTTGCAAGTTCCAGGGGCTCCCCATACTTCTGACCCACTAGCTATACATTCAGAAGTTCCTACAATCTTCTTCTCAGGTTTTGCTAGAATGAGTCAGAGAAATCAGCAAAACGTTATTGGTTTCTTATAAAGGATGTGGCTCAGGCCCAGCCAGATGGAAGAGATGCACAAGACATGGTGCAGAGAGAGGAGAGGAAGTGTAGTCCTCACTGCCTCCGGAAGTGCTGCCTCCCGAGTGCCCAGCCCTGACACCTGTGCTCTAGGGGGTTTTATGAGGTTTCCTTGTGCAGACACAATTGATCAAATCATTGGTCAGTGGTGAGCAACACCTCTGTGGAGCCCCTCATCCTCCCCACCAAGGACTTCTGGAGCTCATCCTTAAGCTATTTGTCCCCAGGAGGTACTTCATCAGCAGGTGACAGACACTTAGGGAGCTGGGAAGCTCAGTGAGCTCTTGCCTAGCATGGCAAGGCCACAGGTTGATCCCTGACACAATCATGCCCCCCTAAAAAAGATAAAAGACACCACTCAGAAGGTGGAAAGGGTTTTAGAAGCTCTGTGCCAGGAATCGCGAATGGAGATGAAATATATTCTTATTGTACCACAGTCATACTGATTATTATTAATGAGATGATCTGAGAAAATGTGTAGAAAGCCCTATGACTGGTGAGTTGGTGGGATCATGGCGTGTGATATGCTGGCTTGTGTGCTGGGAAGAAGAGGGAGGAGGGGAGGTAGCAGGTTTTGCTGTGGAGAATGGTGCTGCGTATGCATTCATTCAACAAACATATACAAAGCGCCTCTTCTGTGCTCCTGTTTTGCTCTGGTCAGAAGCAACACTGTCACCAGACAGAACCTTTTCAGTATCCAGCCCCTTCATGTGCACAAGGACCCAGCTAGCCAGGGAATTCTCTCTACCTTTCAGAACAAAGACGCAGCTCTGGCATGATGTTAAGGTCTTCTGTGGCTGCCCCTGCCTGTCATTCTGGCCTCAGCCTCACCCTTCCTTATAGGCTCCTCTGCCCTCACTGTGTGGCACTGCCCCGGGGCTGACACATGTTCCAGGCCTCTGCACCTGAATCTGGGGTGCTGTCTTCCTGAAGAGCCCTGTGCCAGCCCTCCCGCCTGCCAACCAACCTCCTCAGGGGCCAGCCTGACATCGCCTCTTCTGTGCAGTTCTTCCTGAGTCCCTCTACCCTTGTTCTCTCTCTTCTTCTGTGTCTCTGGTACCCAGTTTTCCTGGCACATAGGTCATTTTGGCAGATATATATTGGGCACCTCCTTTGCAGAAGGAGCTAGGCAGTTAATGTTAGTGTCTAGTGTCTTATCAGCATTGACAAAGTGCCTGAGCTGGTGCCAGAACTAACTTGTACTGTCCCATTTAGACTCTGCTACCCTATTTAGCAGACACAAGTACAGGCATAAGGAAGAGGGAGCACCCCAGCCCCTTAGAAGGTCTGAAGGAGTGAGGCAGGATGCCCAGGGAAGCAGGGGCTCATATGGGGAGGCCCCCAACAGCACCAAGAGGGCTGGACCTTGATGAGGAGGGAAACATGTCCCTTCAGAAGTGTTCTGTTGGAGAGGAGGGAGACAATACCCCTTCCAGAATGTTCTATTGATGAGGAGGGAGATACGCCCCTTCCGGAATGTTCTAGTCTCATCTTCGTAGGTTTCATTGCCTGAACCTAAGAAGAAGAGAGAGGAATCAGGAGCTTGAAACGTGTCTGACATAGGTCAAGACCCTCTTCCCAGAGCAAAACAGGGACGGGGATGCAGGGGGCTTAAGAGCCACTCTGCTCCCCAGTTGTCTGCAGACTTGTGAAGAGGTAAGATATATGCCTTTGTGTTTGTGTCTCTGATTAGGTGGAGCTTGGGGTAAATCATCTCCCTTTCAGATAGGATAGAAACACATCTCCCTTGTTTGACTCTTGGGTCCACCAGCAAAGGCAGAGCTGCAGACAGCTGATAGAGAAAACTGCCCTGGCTGTGAAGTCTCATAGATTTGCTTGTTAGGATACAGGCAAAGCATTTAACCTTTGATACCTTCTTCTTAGCCACAAACTGGGGACCACTTTACATCATTCCCAGGATGGCATATGAATTACAGGAGCCATAACAGAAGCCACTCTGAGTGACGGAGGTGGCAGTGACAACAGCGCCCTTCCTTTCTCCTCGTAATTCACCAGTAGGATTCCACCTGTGTACACAGACGCAGCTTTCAAAGTCCTTCCTTGTGCAGCCAGAGGGGAAATAGCTTCTTTCTTTTTTCTTTGCTTGCATTCTTTTCTTCTTCCCTTTCTGCTCATCTACCTATCCAGTCCCCAGCACAGCCAGATACCCTGGGGATCTCTCTTCCCAGGCAGTTCTCAAGGGCCTCTCTCTCTACCGTCCAGGCCTGCAGTTCTGGCCACCCAGGTACTGCCCAGGGAGAGTGTGTATGCCCAGGGACCTTAGGATCTGTAGAGTCCTCAAATAAAATTCAAGTCAGTAAAGTATCTCTAACATCAGCCTGGGTATTTCTGCCTGTTTTTTTTTTTTTTTGTACCAGGGATCAAACTCATGACCTTGTGCTTGCCAGGCAGGTGAGCCACTGAGCTAAACCCCCAACCCATGCTTCTGCCTGCTGATCCCCAAGTTTCCACCAGGGAAGGCAGCTATCTCAGCAGCCTGTTGCTAAGACCAGCAATACAGATCAGTTAGGGAACAGGGCCAATAACAGGTAGGGAAGTAAGACAGGCCATCATGAGTTTAGTGTGGCTCAGGTCCCAAAGCTGATTCTGCACAGGGGCAGGTCACTTAAGGGCAGTCATGTGACTCTTGATGGCAAAAGACCATTGCACCTTACGCTGAGCTTGCCCGGGATGCCTGTTAGATGGGCATGTAGATGGACAGTTACACCTTATCCCTTTTCCCTAAAGGATCGATCACTGGAGCTCTGCTGTCCTCTTTGTATGAAGAGAAGCCAAGAGGCATCCAGGTCCTGCCGTTTTCCAGGGCTAAGGGGCTGGGACCCAGGCACATAGTCAGGGTTAGGTTCTGTCTGACTTTAGCATCTATTCTGCTGCTCCACTGTGAACCAAGTGGTGAGTGGGGCAAGCCCTGCAGTTTACTAAATCCAACAGGTATATACGTTTGTTGAAAAGCAATTTTGCAAAAGAACATTGTAAGATAGCCAGTGTAGACCAGAAACTTGGCCCTAGCTACGTGCCTTTTTTGCATTCTGACATAGGAACTTGATCCTAAACTTGGCAGTGTTAGGGTTGTTAATGGAGGATCTGGGGTTTAAACCTTAGAGTACAAAAGTTCCACCCAGATCAAATCCATTTCAGACCCATGGTGAGTCAGTTTGTCTTTTGTCTGGTGGCCTTCAGCTTTGGTATGGTTAAAGGAGAATTGCATTTCCTGTCAGAACTGGATACAAATGCAGATACAAGAGCTTCGTAACTGTGGAGCAGTGGGCAGGTTTTCCTAACCTCCATAACATTATTTCATCTTCATAGGGTTGTACTGAGGATGTAATGAGATAACTATCTGAGAGCACCAGGTCCCTGCACTCCTGTTATAAGAAATAACACACATTAATTCTCTTCCTATTTTAATCTCTTTAGCATCTCCCTGGATCAGTTGATGCGGTCGACCTCTGTTATGAATATGCATGTTTGGAATCAGCCTTGGCATAGGACAAAGAGAGGTCCTTTAGAGGCTCTGGCATGAGACCATTTTCTGGCTGCAGCATTTGGCTCCTTTTTAGACTCAAAGAAAGTGAAAGAGGGCCTGAGCCAGGTCCTGTGTGTGTGTGTGTGTGTGCGCGCGTGCATGTGTGTGCCTGTGCTGTGTTTTATTTTTCAGAGCACAGGTCAAAAATACTATTTAAAAGACAATAGAAGGATAAACCAAAATTCAGAATGAGAGATAGTCTGGCTATGAAGACGAGGGGTGGAAGTATATCTACCACAGATTCTTAAAGAATTGCTACTTTGAAACTGCAGATTTTTTTCATGAACTTAACACATACTATATTATACAAACAATACTTCTAAGAACATTATCATACATGTCTTTTGGTGTACATGTGTACTCATTCTAGCGGGTGTATAACTAGGAGTTTTCAAAATGGCTAGCTTATATTTTCCTTTGATTTTAATCAGTATCATCAGAGCAAATAATAATTATAAAATAGTTTCATGGAAAGAATGAGATTCACACACATAATTCTTTGGATTAAACAAACATTTATGAGACGTAGATATTGTACTCTCACATAAGAAATCTGACTGAATACTGATCACAATCCCTGAAGTTGTCATTAGGCCTATTTTAGAGATGAAGGATTATGTTCTAACTAAGTTGAGGCTTTTGCCCAATGTTATGCAACTCTTATAAACAATACTGCTCAATCTCAAGTCTTTTGACTTCTAAATTCTGTGCTAGCTCTGTCATTGTTGCTTTACTGAGGAAGTTGTACTTTCTGCAAACCCTCTGAGCACCAAATCTTTAAATTTTATATTATTCTTGCTGGTTTAATTGGAAACTGTTGTAAAAATTCATGCCTCAAATTCTTTCTTGATTACACAGTTTCATCAGTTTTGAATATCGCTTATTATTGAAACTGGGATCAGATGAGCAGAATGATTTGCTCCCATAGGCAGGTATGTATATTTAGGTGTTTTTTTGTGTGCAGGGTAGTTCATTCACAAATTTCCACTTCGTGGTTGGTAATTTATTTTGCTTTTTGTAGCTCTTTTCACTGTTCCCAGCATAACTGCTTTGTCTTGGTTGCTGCAGGTCTAAAAGCCAGCTCCCTACACTTAATAGAATGGTGCGCACAGGGAGAGAGAGAACAAGAGCCAGGGGAGACTTGAGGGTGTGGACCTGTGACTAATAGCATAAATTTTAGGCCATAGACTTTGTAGAAATGAATTTGCTGCCTTACGAGACATTCTTTCTGTGTGTGTGTATGTGTATGTGTGTGTGTGTGTGTGTGTGTGTGTGTAATTGCATTCACAAACACTCTTAGAAAAGGAAATAGGGTAAAAATCCATGTAAAGTCTGGATAAATTCTCAGATAACTGCTCATACATTTTTTAAAAACCCAGAATTTTTGCCCTCATGAAGAATACTTAGGTTACCAGCTCTGCCATCCATAGTATGTACAAAATTAGATGTATCAAGCTACAGAAAAAACACTGGAAAAACCTTTCCTTCCTCCAAATGTTTCATCTTCACTTACATCATTGTGGTTTGAATTCTAAAGTACCCTGAAGAAAGAAGGATAATCAAAGGAAAGCCATTCTTGACCCCAAAACACTATATCAACCTGCTGTTGGATTATAATACACTGATTGATAAATATCCCATCGATTTTAGGTAAACAGATCAACAAATAAGAAAGCTGGAATTCTATTTCAGCCATGGAAAGGCTACTGGCAGGGAAAATAATTCTGGAATTTTAAAGGATTGCATTGGAAAGACTGGGTAGAACATTGCTATTAAAGCAAAGAAATCTTTGAGCTTAATCATGTTGTTTTACATGTAGAATCTGTTCTGTCTCCTTTCCCTTAACGAAATTGTGCAAAGGTTGTGTAAATAAATTTGCTTCTCCAGAAATCTACTCTGTGGGAGCCTATGGCTCCTCTGCGGCTGGTTTGCAGAAGCAATTTCTGAGATGAAATTTAAGTGCATATGAAATGCAATGTCTGTACTTGGTGAATTGAGACCAGTCTTTTCAGTGATTTGGTATCTCTGTAAAATAGTCCTTGGTGAGTGTCTTTAGGATAATTCAATAAAATGCCTAGGCCTGTAAGTATAGAATCTAAAGCATGGAGGCCATGTTCAGAAAAAGACTCTGGTAGAACAATTTTAATTTGACCACTTCTGAGATCAGCTGTTTCATAGATTCTCAGCTAGCTCAGCATTTTCACAAGCCCCGTGTATAAGTTAGAATTAGATTTCAACTGCATATAAACAAAAGTCAAATAACAGCAATTAGGGTTTTGTTTTTTGCTGCTTCTCAGACCAGACGAGTCTGGAGAGAGTTCAAAGCCAAATGGTTATCAGGAATCTAAGCTGTTTGTCTCTCTGATTCTGCTCTTCTTAGCATATCGCCTCATGATCCAAAATGACTGTGGGAGCCTCAGCTATCACGTATATATGTGACAGATGGCAGGGTAGATGGGAAGGGTCCTCTGCCAGTCAGCTCAGCTCCTTTTTAAGGCACTATCCCAAAATTCTCACATACGTCTTCTGCTTTCTGGCTACATTTGACCACAGGGCCACACCAGCTTTCCAGGAGGCTACAACCTATTGCTGCTCTGAATCAAATTGGAGCTTTATCATTGAAGCAAGGGAGACAAACTGCAGAGATGGCGTGCAATTAGTAGTCCTTGCCACATCCAGGGGAGTGTTGTCAGTGTAATGTGTTTGGATCTTAGTGTACGTATGACTAATTGCAGGGCATTGGATCTAGCACTTAGCCTCTCTGAACCTCAGTTTCTTCTTACACATTAAACATGAGGAAAGTAAGAGGAACTTTAGTTGTGAAGGTTAAACAAGACTATGGATTGCTTTGCATGCAGTCGACATTAACTCATCGCCTTTATTTTATGACTTTTTCTCAGTACAGGGGATTGAACTCAAAACCTCATGATGCTAGGAAAATGCTTTTCCACCGAGTTGCAGCCTCATCCTTTTTTATTCTTTATTTTGAAATAGGGTCTTAGCAAGTTGCTCAGGCTTGTCTCAAACTTGTGATACTCCTACCTCAGTCTCCCAAGTAGCTGGGATAATTGGTTTGTGTGCTACCATGCCCAGTTGATAGTTATTATTAGTGGCTAAGTTGTGCCTTCTACTTACAACACCATAGTGAGAGTTTTAAAAATTGGTTTATAATTTACATAACAAAAACTTTGCCCTTTAAGATATACAACCCAGAGGTTTTTAGTATGCTCACAACTGTCATCATGAACTAATTCCAGAACATGCTGTCAATTTCTCTCCAAAGGAAACTTTTAACCACTGTAGCCCCTGATAATCACCAGTCAGCTTTTCTTGTCTATGGAATTGCCATCTTGGACCCTGAATATAACTGAGTTCATACAATATGTGGCCTTTTGAATCTTGCTTCTTTCACTTGCTATGTGTTTAAATTTCATCTACGTTCTAACAGCACTCAGCACTTTGTCCCTTTTATGGCTGAGTAATATTCCATTGTATGGACATACCACATTTTGTTTATCCATTCGCCCGCTCATAGACATTTGAGTTGTTTTAACTTTTAGACTATTATAAATCACTCTGCTATGAACATAGATGTGTGACTTTTTGTATGAATGTGTTTTCATTTCTTGTGTGTACACCCAGGAGTGTGTCTTACTCAGTTATGTAGCAAATTACTTATGTGAGTGGCTTTTGAACAACAGGAATTTTCTACAGTTCCAGAGACTGGAAATCTAAGATCAGGGAGCTAGCATGATTGGGTTCTGGCAAATCCTTCTTTCTGGTTCCAGATTGTATAACTTCTCACTGTATCCTTACATGGCCGAAGAAAGTCCAAGAGTACTCTCCTGTAAGAACTACTTCTGTTTATGAAAGCTTCACTTTATGACTTAGCTCCTCCCAAAGACAACACTTCAGTGCTGTCACATTGAGGCTAGGGTTTGAAAGGTGACTTGTGAGGGCATATAAGCATTTATTCAGTCCACATCCAGTAGAACTGCTGGGTCATTCAGTGACACTGTATTTAAATTTCTGAGGGATTGTGTTGTTGTCTAAAGCTGTTGGACCATTGTCATCCCCACCAGCAATATCTGACAATTTCAGTTTCTCCACATTCTCAGCAACACCTGATAGAACCGTTCTGGTGAGTGGGAAATGATATTTCATTGTGGTTTTCATTTGCATTTCCCTCATGATAAATGAAATTGAGCATTTTTTCATATGTTTATTATCCATTTGTTTATCTTTAGAGTAATGTCTCTTCAGCTTCTTCCCCTCTTTTTAAAGTTATTTGTCTTTTTATTCTTGGGCTTTAAGAATTTATATAGATACTATACCCTTATCAGATACATGATTTGCAAATATTCTCTCCCATTTTGGTATATATATTTTCTAATTTATTCTTTATAACAATCCTTTGAAGTGGATTTTACTAACTCCATTTTATACAAGAGGAAGCTAAGGCTCTAACGCCATGAAGACCTTGTCTGAAACAACACATCTACTGACTGTAATGATGGTACTGGAACCCAGGAAAAGATTAGCAAGGGTGCTTTCAGTTTCAGTGATAAAATCCACTAACCAGGTGTGGTGGTGCACACCTGTAAACCCAGTACTTGATATGCTGAGGCAGGAGGATCAATGTGAATTTGAAGTCAGCCTGGGCTACATAATGAGTTCTAGCTAAGCTGCATACTAAGATTCTACCTCAAAAAAAAAAAAAAGGAAAAAGAAAAGAAAATAGGGTAGAAATCTACTTTAGGCTAACTTATGCTAAAAGAAGAAATATAGTTGTTCACATAACTGGGAATTCCAAGGCTTGGCTAGTATCAGGCAAGAGAGAGATTTTGTTCAAACCTCCCCCTTGCCATCTTTCGGTTTTGGGTATGGTTATTCTTAACCACACAGCAAAGAGTAGAGAAAAGGCATAGCCCTTCTACCTTGGCATCCATATTACCCTTCACAAAGGATGCTGATGGGCCTTGTTTGAGTGAAATGCCTACTGAGTACCAGTCAGTGCCATTTCAGGAGTCTGGGGCACTCTGAGAGATAGCCTGGGTTGAGTCCTTCGCATGGGAAAGTGGAGATACATGAGTGTCATGTACTCAGAGAGTTACGGTTCCTAATTAAGGGGATGTAGGACAGACAGAAAATGTGGCCAAGTCCTAAGCATTGGAACTGCTGATACTTTCCAGATGCTAAAATTAGTTCCAGGTGAATGAAAGTTAATTTTAAGCACAATTATGGGGGCAGGGAGTAAGATAATTTACACACAAAAGAAAAAAACTGAAAAGATATTGAAAATGACCTCCAGAGGCTATCAACAATAAGCTCTCTGCTATCCATCAAAACATAAGTTTTATAAATTAGTGTGTATGACAGCCCTAAACCACTAAGGCCAGGGCAAAAAGACTAATTTTTTTTTATAAACAAAAAATAAAATAAAAAACCAGGGAGCAGAAGCTTGATGCATCTGTTAGAAAGTTAGCTAGCAATTGTAGAGGTTTTTGTTGTTGTTGTTTTAATTAGAACCCCTAGTGTGATTTGGAATGTGCACATTTTAGAAAGATGTTAACCAACAGCATATGCTAAGAAGAAAATGCTGCAGTGAGTGGGCAATTTTTATTTTTCAACTGGAGAAATGCCCTATATCTGACAAAATTAAGCTACCAATATGTGAGTTCGAATACACTGCAGGCGAAGTTATATATATGCTGACGTAACTCTCCTGCATCAGCCTTCTACTAAGTAGGTGGGCCTGTAGGTGTGTGGCATCTCACCTGACTGAAATCATTGTTTTGACAAACAGCAGTGGGATGGTGTGACAGATTCTGATAGTATCAGGTATCCCCAAGAAGGGCTTTCAGCCCGCAATTGATAACTTCTAGACTTCTTCTCAGTAGCCTGTCAAGCAGAACCAGGAGCCTTTTGGTATTTGGGGGTAGTTGTCACACTGATGTAAAAATAAAAAGAACTCATCAGATTATAGGAGGTGATTGCTCTGGCAACCTCCAAGAGCATTTTGCTCCAGGCTGCTAGCTTTAGCCACAAGGAAGATGAGGCCACGTGAGGAGAAATATCTTGGCTGAGGAAAAGAAGCCAACTTTCCTGGCCCCTATGGCATACGTATCAAGGCTAAAGTGACAAATAGCTATCATTTATCAATTGTTTTCTTCCTGAGCAGATGATCAACAGCTTTGAAAACTGCTCATAAAAATAGGTCTAACTAGGCTTTGGGAAAATCAGAGAGAGAGCACTCCATGGACTTCAGATTCACAGGTCACATCTTTAAAGTACACTTGTTGGTTTCTGTTTGAATACTTTCAACATTTCATCAGTGCTGAAAATTGACATCTCTACGTGCATGTGAACTTCTTGATGACAGATAAGGACTATGTCTTTCTAAATTTTTTTGGCTACCAAAGTTAAAATAACAGCATTAGTAGCTAACAAAACTTTCATTTGTCACTTACTATGTACCAGGCACTGAGCTAAGCATGTTGCATGGGTTATTTCATTTAAACTTACAACCCCTTCCTTATGAGAGAGGTTTTATAAAGGTGAAAGTGAAGTTATATAACTTACCTAAGATGACAAGCCTTGTTGCACAGCAAAGTTGGGGTTGAATCTGGGTAATTTGGATCCAAACCTCATCCTCTCATCTATTGGAAAGGTCATAAAGGGTGTGACAACCATGGAGCAGGACTGAAACAGCTGGGTTCCAACCTAATCCATTAGAGAATGCCCTCAGGAATGCAGGAGGCAATGATCTCATTTCTGAAAATGACCCAGGGGGAAAGAACAGAGTCAGTGACAAGAGCACTTTGCAAAAGGAGAAATTTACCCTATGCTCTGCAGGAGGGCTGCTGGGTGGCTGCCCTGGGCTGGGATATGGGGGAGTTTGTTTACAAAAATATCACCATTGACTCCAGTGCCAAGGTCATAAAATCTCTGTTCTTTTATACAGTAAGGAAAGGCAGGGGAGAGCAGGGGAAAATTTAGAATTCATTAGCTTTGCAGAGCAGAAAAGAAAGGAAGGAGGCAAAGAAGATGGATAAAAAGGAATGAAAACAGGAGGTGTGTTGTGAGTACAGTCTTCTTGCCAGAACTGCAAGTGTCAGTTAAGCAAAGGCTTGCCAAACTTTATGCTGTTACAGTTTTTAAACCGTACACAAGTGTCTATAGATATTCCTTGATACTGCCATGCAAAGATGAGGATAATCTGTTATAGATGGGAGTTTCTAATGACAGCATCTTTATCCACCCTGGAAATGTAACAGGGAAAGGTAGAGAAGTAGGAAACCCTTGGGAACCAGGACAGCTGGCCCTGGATCCACATACTTCCCAGGGAATGCTGGGTAGGTCACCAAACTACTTGGGAATCAATCGCCTCATCTGAAAAATGAAAGGTTTAAGAAGCTTATTAGCCTCAGAATTCCCTTGGGTTCTCACTGTTCATCATGATTTAAGGTAATGAAATGACTCTGTGAGCCAGGGTTCCTCTCTCCAGTTCTGTCCAAGTTCCTCTCACATCCCTCCCAGGAAACATTTCTTGTTCATTGGTGCATCCCTACATCTCTGTACCCAATAAGTACCTTATAAGCACTTCGGGCTCTGGAGTTACAATAGTGAATAGTAAACCTCCCTGGTTTCAAGAAGGTCACAGAGAAATAATAATATAATTGGAGAAATATAAATATTAGGAAAATTGTACCTTGGAAAATGGTGCCGTGGACAAGGGCCATGTAAGAGGCATTGTCAGTCTTGAGGTAGCACAGACGTGAACATGGTTGTGATCAGCTCCATTAAGACAAAACAAAGTCATCAAAGAAAAAGAGAAACCTGGATGTTCTATAAGATTTTCTTATTTTTCAGGGGGATGTTTCTATTTTCAGAAATAAAGCAAGATTTGAAATCCCTCCCTCCTATAGATTGAAAGTTTTTAGGAATCCTATAAAGCACCACAATGTTTCTTCACTTGGAGATTGTTTTACTTATATTAGAAATGATGTAGTTCATATAAGCCAGCTCAATTCAGAACACATTTATGGGGAGCCCCCAGGAGGCCTGTGCTAGGCAGTGCCTTCCTTAGGAAAGAAAAAGCCTGCAGGCTTTGGATTCAGACCCACCATGAATAGCATTTCTGCACTTATTAACTACCAACCTTGAGCAGCCAGTGCATGTCTCTGAACTCTCTCCCCAGAAAACACGCCACCTCGCCAGGTACCTGGGAAGATTTCAGTTGATGGTGCTTGTAAAATGTCAGGTCTGGGGCTTCAGAAACTTTCTGTCCTTTAATTCCTGGGAGACGTAGGTGAAACAAAGATGGAGAAGATTTAATCCCCAAGTGCCCTCAGGGATTGACAATCGGTGAAACTCAGTGCAGGGAAAGTTACTAGGAAGATCTGAGTTTTCAGCCCCACACTGACATGAACAGAGCTGTTTATTGCCAGGGAAGTTCTCGCGCTTGGTTTGCCACTTATACCTGAATCTGAAGTCCCTTGGAAGTGTGCCTGTATTGCTTAGGGCTGCAGAAGAAAGAGTACATTGGGCACATCCATTAGCAGATGTATCCCCCTAGGAGTGTGGCAAGGGAGTGCTCCCCAGGTCAGTTAGGTTGCACTGGACTCAGATTGTTAAAGCATTCCCCAGGAGCAAAATGATAGTGCAGACTGCAATAGGAAAATTACCCTGGGGCAGCGTGGTGGCTCTTCCCCTAGGCCATGACATCAGGCTGTGTGGTCCTGCTCTAGGATTGGCCAAGGTGACTTCTGAGCTTCAGGTTGCCCCTGTATGTGAAATAGGAATAATATAATACCTGCCATATATGATTCCTGACATTAAGAGAAGTCCTGACTGCAATGAATCAGAATAATGCAGGGCACGTAATCAGCAGAGTAATTAATTGTTAGCTGACGATATCATTTTTTTTATAGGACAGGACAAAAATACACTCTTCCTGAGTTCATTTACTTATTTTTCACACTGTGTATCTTGGGCTCCCAGCATTTTGTGTGTGCCTTTTTTCTCCTGCCTCCATCAGAAACAAACAATCAGGGATAGGGAGGTAGAGCAGAAAATATTTTGCCTCCAAACAAACCGTTTTCTCCACTTTACTTACTGAGAACATTCTAGCAGTTTTATGTGAAGTGTTTAAATTAAATTAAGTACTTTGGGACTAAAATAGGCTTTTTTATATATTACATGAAATTGCGTGAGTGCACTGGGAAGGATCTGTACAAAGAACATAAAGAAGTCTTCAGCTCGTGGAAAATATGGCAATGTGAGCCTTATTAGTATAACACACAGAATTAAATACACCTGTTCCCCTCTGCCCCTAGACAGATTTCCTTTCCTCTGCCACTTCAAGATGGTAGAAAATCAATTCATAAGTTATCAGGTGAAATAGAGAAGGAGAGTTTCTTTGGTTGCCTAGGTTGGGAAATACTGTACATCTAACAAAGTAGCACCATACCAGTTGCAATAAAAAGACAGAATCTGCAGATAAAAGCATTGGATTTAGACTTGGTCAAGCTCAAGGATGGTAACCTACAGTGAGATTTCACTGTGTTTCAGATCCTACTACTATACTTGGATCTCTGGACTAGTTATGAATGATTTCAGACACTGCATACATACCAACCAGTGCAGTGCCTGGCCTAGAAGACTGTACTCAGAAAGTACAGTCCCATATTCAAGCAGCCTTACTTTTTCTCTGATAAATTTGGGATAGTTACACTTTATAAAGTTGTCATGAGGCTTAAAAGAAGGGAATGTGTGCAAAATTCCTGGTGCATAGCTGGTCTGGGTGAAAGTTTTCGCAGAAGTGTCATAATATATATCTCCAGATATGATTTTCAAATTTTTCATATTTATATCTAATTAGGATGTCAAAGACCACTAAGTACTTTATATTCCTAAGCTCACTAAATCTTCAGAACCCTAAGATATAGGAAGGTACTATTACTGTCCCTCTTTTATAGATATGACTGAGACTTAGTAGAGCACATTACTTTAACGAGGTTTGATAATTGCTAAGTGGCAGTGTTGTGAGCCCAAGTCTTTCTAACTCATGCTCCTACAAAATCATTGCCTTGTTCTATTCCAGAGAAGTTGCTTAGATCATAGTGTCTTAGTTACTTTTCTCTTGTTGCTGAGACAAAATACCTGACACCCAAAGTTGAAGGAGGGAAGGTTTGTTTAGCTCATAGTTTGTAGAGGTTTCAGTCCATAATCAGTTGGCTACAAAGCAGGGCAAGATGGCATAGGGGCATCACAGAGAGGTAGTTCATGGCAGGCATGAGGTAGCAAAGGAAGAAAGAAACAAGACAAGCCTCTTTTTGTCTTTTATATTGTATCCAGTCTACTGGGATTAGGGTGGTGCCAAACCAATCAGTAGGCTGATTCAGTAATTACCCACCCTTAATTCTAGCAGGTTTAATCCTAGCACCCTTAATCCTAGCACTGGGCCACAAATCAGTCACACACTCTAGATTCCACTACCTCTGAAAAAGCCCCACCTATACTTGCATGAGGCTTTGGGGGGGACATCTAGACATAAGACATAACATCATCCTTTACAAGAGCTATGATTTGTGAAGAGAGGGCTTTTATGATTTCGACTCACTTCCATTTCTGATTGGCATTCATGCTGCTTGACTCAAGATATTGTTTATTTACTTCCAGAATCCAAAAGTATCACTAATGGACCTTATCTCACAAACGATGCTAAAGAGAATAAGAAAGGTCTTGGAAAACTATTTCCACATCTGAAACCCTAACTCTGGGAAATAATTCCCCCTTTTCTTCTTTCTTCCAGGTAATTAGTTTAGAGATATGTGAGTTGTGAAATGAAAAGAGATGTATTGTAGTCATATTTCACATAAAAGAGTTCAGAGGGAATTCACATTGGTGATTATGCACTATGCATCACCATCTTAATCCACATATTCTCATTTCATTCTACATAACTTGAAACAAAGCTTCATTATTGCCTATTACCCTCATTTTGCAAATGAGAAAATAAGGCTAATAAGTGACAGAACAGATTCAAACCCAGGTTCACATAATAGGAAGCATTTTCTCTTTTCCTCCTCCTCATTGCCCTGTCCCACAAAGGCCTTGGGAAGCTCTGATGAACACTGTTGCTGGCTTGCTGTCTTGTTTACTTTTCTCTCATTTCTGAGACAAAATACTTGACGTCCAAACATAGAGAAGAAAAGGTTTCTTTAGCTTACAGTTTTTGGAGGTTTCAGTCCATACTCAGCTGGCTCCAAGGCAGGATGGCGTGGCTGAGAGGCAGCCATTCATGGTGGCTGCAAGTGACAACAGTGAAAGGGAAAAGGGGGGAAAGAATGCCTCCTTCCCTCCCTTATTAGCATGCTGGCTACTCACTCCTGGGTGGGAGCAGCACTTACACTGCCAATCCCAGCACTAGAAAATGAACTAATCACAAATACTAGACTCAGCTTCCTCCATGACTGCATGATGCTTGGGGGGGGGGATACTAAGACATAAACCATAACACTTGCACTGTGGCTTCCCTGGTTTCTTGGGCCCAGAGAACACCCCTGGCTTCCCATCCCAATTCTTACCTCTGGTTCCTTGTCAGTCATCTTGTCATTATGCCCCTTGTTTATAAGGCAGAGGGGAGAGTGAGACCTGCACCTGGAAATGTGAGTCAGAGCCAATTCCCTGATGACAGTGGAGTCAGGACTGCTGGCACTGAATAACCCACCACTGTTCTTGCCACCTCCATTCAAGGAGACAAAGAATCTCCTGCCCAGACCACCATCTCGGCCCTGTGAGCAGCACTGAACAGGATGAGAGTGCTAAGAGTGCCAAAATTCTTGGAGGGGAATTGTAATGATAACAACAAACATGATGCTTGCTTTATATAAAGCTGGGAGCTGTATGCACAAGTCTGTCTGTGTGTCTCTGTCTGTTTCCTGATATGGAAAGTATTGTACATATTTCTGGGGAGCTCCATGCAAAGAAATCCAGCATTTAAGTTTTGCTTACATCAGACTCTATTTGCTTTCAAATATCCAGAAGTGATTTTTAGAGTATTTGAAAAATTGAGAGGTACAGATGGTTTGCACTGGGGCATGGTTTCAAATTTAAAGAGGATTATGGTCCATGAACCCCATAAATGGTGGGTTGAGGTGTGAACCTTTGAAATTCTAATTGCAGATCAGGCTGAGGAGGTATATACTTACCACAGCACAATGTCTCATTGTTCACATTTTCCTTTCTTGGCCGGTTGATGCAGGGGAGGAGGAGATACATAACATAATCTTCAAATGAAACTGAAACAGCAATTGATGGTAGCAGTCTGTACTCTGTCGAATTCAGTCAAGAAAGAAAACCCCAGCTGTTTACCATCACAGCTGGTTTAGCTTGTGGTAGGAATCTTTATTCCTTGCATCTGCATTGCTGAGTTTATTCACCAGTCTGCTCCAACCAGGAGGATGCCATATACTTGTTTTAATACACCCACCCCTAGTACAAGGCTGGTATACTCAGACCCAAGGAGTCAACATAAGATATTAGGAGAGAAACTCTAGACTCTTGGAACCCAAGGCTTCCCAGAGTTGAGGCAGTTATTCATCAATTCTATTCTTTTCATTACAGTTTCTATTTATTATTTTCTGTATGTCACATACAGAGGATGAGGAGAGCTATCAGTTCAGTGGAGATGATAGGTGCTTGTGAAAACTTGGAATAGAGGGAAGAATAAAATAAATGCAAAAATCTAACTCTGGATTTATATCTAGCCTACAGGAAGGAAAACCTTCTGAAATGAGTCTAAGTGCTTGGTGTTATGTTCCGGATGGTTTGTGGGGGAGTTTGTCATTCCTGAGACTCGCAGAGTTTAGTCCAAGCTAGTAGGTGCCATATTTGCTCCAACTCAACAGCAACTTTCCCGAGGCATTGGGAAAAGAGGAAGAATTTCCTCCTTGCTGGCTCATCCTTCAGAAGCCAGTGCTTTATATCCACTGCACCAAAGCAAGTCCCTGTCTTCAGCAGCTTGCTATCTCCATCTGGCTCCTTCCGCAGGCCTTCACATTCCACGACCAAGCTATGAAATTACTGACAAGGAGAAAGCGGATGCCTGTTTATTAGTTTTTTTGAAAATGCTTCTCTAAATGGATTTTTTCAACACTTCCCTTTGCCGGGGAAGAGTAGTTGTGTGCGTTTCCTTACAAAATGTTTCCCTTAGTTTGCTGAAACACTTTCCTTCCTAGAGCAGTGTCCCTTGGAAGACCCAGATGAGCATCTCCTGGAGGTGCAGTGTAGGTGGAGCCGTGGCAGTGCTGGATGATAAAACTTGTGATTTCCGCTTTCCAAATGGCTTTCCTGTGCAGAAAGCATGTTCTCATTCACTAACCTATAACTGCTACTGCTTCCTGGGGGTGGAGCCCCTGTCTTTCACCTTCTTGGGAGGCATCAGAGGGCCCAGGATCCCATAACCAACAGGGGTATCTGTATGGTTCAGCCTCATTCTTTCCTGCTGCGTTGTCAGACAGGCGTTTTCTAAACATTGTGTAGAGTATAAAGTTTATATTCTAGTTGCCTTTGCTGTGGTTCTGGTAGGCTCTCCTAGAGCAGGGGCACTGTCACCACTGAATCACCAGAGCACATGGCAGGCTCTTGGTGAGTTTGTTGAAAGAGATGCTACATTCCTATGTGGACTGTAGTCCTGGACTTCATGGTAGGCCCAATGCTAAGATTCCAGCCCTCCGGCCTCGGCCTGTAGCCAAGCAGGGTTCAGGACCAGATTACATACCTCTCACCATAAAACGTGGCAGGAGCTCATCCTGGGGAGGCCAGAGCTTTCCTGCCAAAGGGTCGAATTGCCAAGATCAGCTACAGGGCAGCTAGTAAGAGAATTTTTCTAGGGTCCAATTATAAAATAAGGCGGGCAGCGAGGGCAGAGGCTTGTTTTTAACAAAAGCCCTGGGGTTTGAACCTAGGGCTTTCACACTGAGATATATCCTAACCCCCACCCCCTTTTAAAATTTCTAGAGAGAGTCTGGCTAAGTTGACAACGCTGGGCTCGTCGAACTTGTGATCCTCTTGCCTCAGACTCCCATAGTGTTGCTTTTCCCTCCCTTCCGTGTAAAGCCGATTTCTTTCAGTCAATGGTGAGAAATCGGATGGCTTGTTTGAACTATAATAGATTGAGCTACTTTAAAAAATAGCCATTTGCAGGGGTCGAGGGGTGAAGTATCTGCTGGTACTTTTTCAGTTGAAATCTGACTTCTGCTTACAGTGTTGAAGATCATCTCCCCCTGGGAGGTGCCTTTACACTCCCTTCCCCTCCTCTCTCCTCCCTCCTACCGGTTATTATGAAACGATTAGGAAATTGTAAAAATACTACAACCTTCCCATTTGTGTCCGTTCGGCCTTCAGCGACCTAACTCCTTGCAAAAAACCAGCCTTCCGAGGGCTGCGCGCGCCTTGCAGCGGCAGGGCGGGCGCCCCGCGCCCCTCAGCCCTCGCAGCGGGGGGCGGATCTCCCGGCCTGGCTTCCTGCACCCACACAGGACTAAAAAAGAATGCGGTCAACTTTTTCTGGTCCCCCTTTTGCAACACGCTCGCGTAACCAGCGAGCTGAAGTAACCGGCCGGGGGCGGCCCCGCAAGCTCGCGGCCTGCGCCCGCCCGGGGCGCCCGCGTCTCTGCGTCTCCGCGTCTCAGCGAGGCGGGAGCCGGGGGGGGGGGGGGGGGGGGGGGGGGGGGGGCGGCGCGTGCGCAGAGCACTTCCTTGTTTGTCCGCGTGACTGGCGCGGGAGCGCCGCCCGCCCGCCCGCGGGAGGGTGCACTCAGTCAGCCGGGCCTCGCCGCCGCCTGTCAGAGCGTTTGAGGCGCCGCCCGGCCCCGCGGACGCCCCTGCGGCCGGCCCGACCCCGCGCCCAGCCGGGACCCCGCCGCCGCAGAGTGGCCGTTGCCGCTGGCATGAGCAGAGGGAGGCGGCTGCCCGGGAGACCCCTGCCTCGCGCGCGGCTCGGAGTTTGAAGGGCCCCGCGCCCAGCGCCGCCCGCGCGCGCCCTTCCTCCCGCCGACCGGGCCGGGAGCCGCGCCAGGCCGGGCGCCGGCGGCGGTTGCGGGCTCCGCGCGGGGCGTTCATGAACCGCCGAGAGGCCCGCGACCCCGGGAGCCTGCGCCGTGACTCACCCCCCGCCCCCGCTTGTGTCTCGTCCCCCCGGCAGGATGCCGGACCAGATCTCCGTCTCCGAGTTTATCGCCGAGACCACCGAGGACTACAACTCGCCCACCACGTCCAGCTTCACCACGCGGCTGCACAACTGCAGGAACACCGTCACGCTGCTGGAGGAGGTATATCCCGGGGGACCCGGGCCGCCACCCGCCCGCAGCGCTGCCTGGCTGTCGGATGGTCTGCCCCTGTTCCGGGAAGCAAGGGGGTGTTGGGGCTGGCGGTGCCACACCCCCTCCGGAGCCCCCGGCTCGCACGCGAATGGGGGTATCACATGGGCATCCTCCTCCCCGTTTGCCAGCTCTTTAGGGGCCCTGCAGTTTCAAAGGTCCGGGGACTGCAGGCAGGGAATGGCTTGAGAGAGCTCTGGACAGCCGGGGAAGCCAAAGAGGGAAGTCCTTTGCCTGTCTCGCTCCCTGTCTCAAAGGCAGGTATTCTATCTGCGCATCCACTTCGTGGTGACCTCTCCTAGTCTGCGAAGTGGGTGTCAGGCCACCGAGGGCAGAGAGGTGAAGTGGCAGCGTGGTCAAGGTCACCAGCAAGGGACCCGGAGATGGGGAGTGTACGCGCTTCTCTGCTGGCTGGGCAAGCTTAGCTGCGGAGATAAGGGCCGGTGGAAAAAACCCAAAGGAAAAGAAGGAACTAGGGCTGAGACTGTCACCACCCCAGTACTCCTCCCTGCTAGCCTTGGGTGTCCGCGGTGCCGGAAGCCCAGGTGGAAGGAAATATATGCGTATTTGACCTGTCGTGCTCCCCTCTCCTGGGTGGTTTTGGTAGGGCTAACGGCTGCTACGCCAGGTCTGCAGGACACTGAAAGCCTGAGAAGGGAGATCTGAGGCCCATGCAGCCTGCAGAGCTAGCCAGATTGGGAGAGGTGAGACCTGAGGCTCCAGAAGGAATAGTTCTTTTTGACTGGACTCTCCAAAAAAAGCACCGGCGTGTGTTCAGGTGTGCTCAGGGGCAGAGTACAGGGCAAAGCGATTTCCTTTAAATTTTTAAGTGAGTTTCTTCATAAAGTGAGATGATAGGGAGAAGCCTGCAAGTCCAGGAGCTACAGAAGCCTCTAGAGCCTCTATGAAAATAGGACGTCTGCTTCGCCACTCCAGCACTTGCTGTTAGGCATCCCTGCTCTCCGGACAAGGCAAACCTATTCCTGCTGAAAAGGTGGCCTTGAGTGGACCTTAGAAAGGCAGATGGTTTTCCCCAGGGGGATTGTGTGGTGGTGGTGGTGGTGGTGGTGGTGGCGGTGGGTTTGTTGTGATTTGAGGTTTGGAGAGGACTTTCCAATTTAAGACCACTTTGGCCAGCCCTCTGTAATATTGCGAAGCTTAACTTTCTGCAGGCAAACTTCTCTTGAAAGCGGTTTTGATATTTTCTCGTCCTTTAATGTATGCAGAACTGGCATTTGGAAGCATGAGAACCCTAAATTTTAGGAGAGGCAAGGTCTCTTAGTGCTGCTGTCCAGGTGCTGTGAAGTAGTATAAGGATTTCATTCCACTTGGGGCCGCTTTCCAAGGTTCCCTCTGGAGTCACTGCTAGAGGTGATTGAAATAAATTTTGAAGTGCATGGGCAAATACCACCTAGGTAGGTTTGTTTGAAACCAAAGGTAAATTGATTTTTTTTTTTTTTTGACTTTGGAAACTGTAAGTCTCTTGCACTAGCCTGACTGGTTAGTGGTTATTTGCAGTGATTAAACAGAGTTGGCTTCTAAATAAATTGATCTCTTCCAATAGAGCTGTCACTAGTTTTCTAGTGGGCTCTTGAGCACTTAGTTGTAGTAAATTGGAACATGTGGCTATAGGAGCATTTTGCATCTTGCACCTCTAAAAGATGTGACATTGATTAGACTGTGGGGTTCTGTTCCTTCTAAATAAATTGATCTCTTCCAATAGAGCTGTCACTAGTTTTCTGCACATTCAGATAGTATTACTGTATTCTTTTAGTGAAGTGGCTGATAAAGGTAGTTTCTGATGTTGTAGGATTATTTGTGTGTATTGTGCTGATAACCCTAGGATATGGTTAAGGTTAAATTATATGCAGCTGCTTTTTATCTTAGTTTGAAGTAACTAAATTTAAAAGTGGATCCAACTGATTGTGTGTATACTACTGTCTTGTAAGGTAAGGTAGAAAAATAGATCCACCCGTAATGAAAATGTGGTCTACCTGTGAACTTGAGAAACTACATCCAGGCTAGAAATCAAAAGTGTCATATTAGAATACATTGATAATACTCCTTTTCTCAAAAATGTAAATGTTTCTTCAGGATGACATAATTTGGTGATTCTTCTTCTGAATGTAAGTAGAGTGTTGGTTAACAACTTATTACTTCCAGTCTACATCTTTTAAGTCATATTCTGTGAGGTTGGGCTCTTGAGCACTTACCTTTTGCATAAATGTGAAATTTTTTCTTACTGATAACCACCACAGTTGGATTTCTTTCCAAGTTACATATATGGAGGGGTACACTCTTATAAGTGCCTTAGCTGGATTACTGTTCTGTTCTTAAAAAATATGGAGTTCAAGGTTACTGCCCCCAGAGTATAAGGATAGCTTAGGGCATATGCCACAGAATCTTGTTGGGATATACCTCACAAGCGAGATTTTGAAAACTTTAAGTATGTGGCTTGTGTTGTTTTTTTGGTTATTCCTAGGAATAGAACTTTTGGGTACTTTTTGGTGATGAAGGAACTCTAGAACAAGGATTAATTTTAGTAACTTGGAATTCTCTTTTTAAAAAACATATTTTCCCAGTTCTAGTAATTAAGCACCTTTCTGTTTATGACCTTTTCTGCTCTTTGGATTACTAATTATATATAGAGCTCAACCAAGAAATAGATCTCCAAGCTTAGAAGCTCAAATTAACCCCATACCCTCTCTTTTGCCTTGCCTGCTTGGCAAGGAATATATTGTGTTGTGCAGATGCTAGTGCCTTTATTTCAATCTTTTCATGATGAACCCAGAACGAATCAGCAATACATTACAAGAGGCCCAGAGCTTGCCTCTGGGCCTTACCTTTGAGAGTAGAGAGTCCCACGTGGTTGTGGAGTTGGTGTGGCTGGCACACAGTGAGTGGCTGCCTTTAGGGGCAGGAATGGATCCACTGGTATTCAGCCAAGGTTTTATCCTAGTGCCTGAGTGTTTTCCAAGCAGGAAGCCAGAGTTTTGCTTATTCAGCAACCAAACCACACTGATGTGTGCCATTTTACTCATGACCATTTGGAAGTTATGAGTAAGTAAATAGGAGAAGACAGGGTTCCCTCAAGAAAGGAACAGGCTGGCCTTTAAGTATGACTGCTGTGAGGGAGGCAGTAGGAGAGATTCTCTTTTAAAGATTTAAGTGGGTAATATTTAGCGCTTTTTGTAAGAGAGAGACTAGCATGGTTCCTGAAGGTTTTCATGGTGATTTTATATTGGGCCAGCATTTTATTTTGGTGATGATGGAAGATACATGTACTGTGTGTTTACTGAGTTGTTACCCTATACCAAACGTTTGTAAGTACCTAATGTTCCTGACTACACATGATTCTCATGTGAGCTTTATGAATGAGAAAAAACAATTAATAGCACAATTTTAGAAGAAAATTGAGGCCCAATGAGATGAAATGAATTATCTGCAAGGTTCACTTGGTAAGTAGAGTTAGGAAGGTGTAGAATCCAGTTGAGACATTTTAATGGTTTCATAGAGAATATAGGGGGCTGAACCAAGGGTATATTATGTACTATAATTAGTCCTCTCTAAAGACACAGAAACATTTGACTAAAGAAATGAGTGAAAATAAGAATGTATATTTATTATCAAGGTCTTTTTCATAAGTAGCAATAGATACCATTTATTAATGTTTTTACTGCTTACAAGCCCAGTTTATGCCATCTTTCCCCATGGTCACACAGCCCGTAAGTTGTGGACTTGAGAATTAGGTCCATTTCTGTAGAGACTTTATGAATGCTATTTAGACTTCATCTGTATGTCTTGCCTTCATTTAAGTTTTAATTTTTTAAAATTTTTTTTATTTAAAGAGAAAAAAAAACAGGAAAAAGGTAGAAATATTACAGAATTTCAAGAAAAGAAGATAAACAGAAATCACTAGTTGATAAATTACATATTGTTCTTTTAGAAATATTCAATAAGTTTTAATTTTTATCCTTGAAATTTTTTGGATCTTACCATCTATGTCAATGACTAGTAGTCATCAGTGTTTGATGAAGGAGTTTAGATCCTTAAGTGCTGTTTTGTGAAGTCTCACATAATAAGAATTCATGGCCAAGGCTTGATGTCTCTGGTCTTTTTAATCACCTTCCAGGGCTCTAGAATGCAAATACATTTTTTTGAAAGCTGGTATCCTTAGTAAGATAGTAGCTGCTAAGTTACTCCCAAAAGAGTATATACTCTTAGAAATAAAAATTCTCAGGAAAAGTTTAAGTAAAGTTGAGGTAGATCCCTTTGCTTACAGTAAATAAAGTGTGTTTGGATCTTTCCCTAACCTCTTGAGGATAGAACAACTGATGGCAAACTTTTATGTGATCCTGCTGTCCTGTGCAGAATTCTAGACTGGGGCCCAAGCCTCTGACCCAGTCTAAAGAGTGAACTTTGGGTGAGTTTTCTTTGGACGTAGATGGCAAAGGTCAGTGAGTGAAGAGAAGATTTACCCATGGAATCTCAAAGAGAGAAGGAAATTTCTTATGTGCCAGACTTCATGCTCTTTCTAAGGAGGCAGAAACCTGTTAGATATTGCATGCTAATGGTATTTGCCCTTTTGCATAAGTCTTTAGTGTTTAAAAACATTTTCTGGATCTGCCATCTGATCAACTATTCTGGTAGCATTCTTAGCAGTATTTATATGTGAATAAATAAAGGGCTTGAATGTTAGATGACTTGTGTGAGTTCAAACAGTAGGAACTGGTAGACTTGGGACTGAATGCAAGATCTATAAATTGAAACTTTTTTCAGTGTCATTTTTTCTTTCTGGCTGCTAAATATTTTGTCTTGCAGGGCTCATGCAAGAGATGTGTAATATATATATATATATATATATATATATATATATATATTTTTTTTTTTTAATCTGTTTGATTTCTAGTGATGGAGGAAAAAATTGAGAATAGGGGAGAAAAAGTAAGACAATTGCTTTCCTCTGTTCTTCTGAGACTTCCCTTTAAATCTCTGCCTTATGTGTTGAAGAACAGTGCTGCCAGCAGTCTGCTCTGGGCTGGGCAGAAGTGAAAGGGATCCTGTGGTTTCTGTCTCCATACTGGCATACATGGTCTGGAATTGATGACCACCCTTTTGCCCACAAACTGCTACTTTCCTTTGGAGTTGCAGTGGGGCTTACCAACTGTCTGCTCTTCAGCTTCTTCATCCATACCCCTAGTTTGTCATGTGCCTGTCAGTGGGAGAAATCATTAAATGTCTGAGTTGAACAGACCTTGGAGAATATCTAGTGTGGTGTTAGCCAGCCTGGGAGCCTTATCTCTAGGAGCCCATGAAAGATGTCTAATAAGCTTGGTGTATTGCAGAAAAATTAATAGATACCTCCAATGATGTTTGGTATAACTCTCATGCACATATGCTTGATTTTGGCATAACAGGTCAATGCATTGGTGTAGCAGTGGTATAGATAATTAGCACACTGATTGTAATCTGATCATATACTTGGACTGCCAGCAGTAGATGATCAAGAGTAGAGAAGCAAGATGTGAATGTACTCATGTGGTTGATTTGATGGAAGAGCCTTCAAGGCTTGCATGCCTATGAGAGAAAATTCCTAACTGATGGTGATCTACACAAGTCTAGTTTAGTCCTGTTGCTTTGAGATGGGAGACTGAGGCTTCCAGATGAGAAGAAGATTACACAGGTTTGAATTCAGAGCTCTTGACTCCCATCCTAGAGTTCTTGGTACTCAGATCTCTGTCAGGGCCCCAAAGGGCTGGGTGTTTATGGGGTGGGATGTCTTTCCCAATAAAATTTCCTAGAACTTGTTTCCAGGAATAACAAGAAGTAAACATGAAATGAAGGACCCCATCTTGTTAGCCTAGTCTGCTGATGTAAGTCTTGGTTCACCAGACCTGTTCTTTGAGGCCACAGCGGCCCTCCCTTTGTCAGAACCCAGTTGTGTTGGGTGTTTAGATACTACCCAGGTTTTTGCTTTTACCGTGAATATGTCCATGGAGCCTCTGAGAGGTGGTTTCCAGTGGTATAACCTAGTCATTTGGGGACTTCCTGGCCTTAGCTATTTTGACATGTATTGTTTACACATGGGTAAGTGATGGAACAAGGGATCACTCCATGTGTAAACCTCTGTTTAATCATGATAAATAAGTAGTGACATTTCGAATATTAAGGTAATGCAGCTGGGGATTTAGCTCAGTGGCATAAGTACCTGCCTGGCAAGCACAAGGTCATGAGTTCAATCACCAGTACCGCAAAAAAAAAAAAAGTTAATGCGTGAAAGGCACTCATCAGGTGACTTTATATGCTGGTAAAAGGTGGCTCTCTGACTGTCAAGGTCTGATTAGTCAGCTCTACTCCCATGGGGCAGGGAGGAAGGAACTGAGTGAGAGAGGCATTCTTTGATGGGTAAATACTGTAGATGGGTAAAAGCACTCTCATTGGGGCCTAATGGCAACATCTGCATTGAGAATAAAGTTTCCTTGCTTAGGTTAATTGCAACTCTGTGTATCTAGGGTGCGTTAGCCAAATTCCTGAATCTTAACATGTCTTACTTTTCTCATGGGAATAGTTGCTACCTCTTAGTGAGTCAGTTTATGTAAAGTGCTTGCGTTCGTTCTTGGCATGGTAATCAGTATAAATGATTGCTCTTATTATCCTCATTAATGTTACTGGATTAGAGCATCTGACTGAGAAGACGAGACTTGTTAGAATTATTTTGGAAGGGTAGGTAATGAGGTCAAATGGCAGCCAACTGGAGATGACCAGGCCACACAAACACTTTGCCCGCTATGGATCACAGTCATGGGCTACCAGTTCAGTGTAGTAACTGGATACTCAGCCCTTGGTGCAAGTGTATTCTTTTAAATTATTAAGGAAGGCAGCCACCAGTTTTGCTCCCTGTGATCTGGGCTGGCCTTGCCACCTGTGCTTTCTCCAGTCTCTGGTCATGTGTCATACACATGTACGTACTCCCTATCCTGTTCTCTTGGGGTGGGCTTCAAAGCAGGCACTGCTGCCCCTTTTGATTTGTGCTAGGGTTTTAGGATAATGAGCTGTTTTCTCTGTTACATATGAATGCAAGTATTTGATTTTTGGTCATTTGCTGGGAGGTACTGGCGGAAGCATTTATGCCTTGGCTCTGACTGGAACAGAGTGGCAGCTAGGTTGTGTGCCTTTCTGATTACAGCTTGAAGTACTGAGGCCACAAGGAATTCTATTTTGGTTTAGAGGCAGGAGTCTTAAAAGGATCCCTTGAATTCCTGTGTGCTCCAGGCTTTTTTAAGGGTTAGTAAAATGATTCTTAATTATATCTGGGGCAGGGTTAGATCAGTCTTGGAAGCATTTGACTTCATTTTGTCCTAACAGAATGCAGGAGTTCACAGTGGGCCTCATTCCGGACAGAGTACAGAGAGTTCTGTGTCATGGTGCTGTTTGTGATCAGTTATATAAGAACTGAATTTTAATGCTGAGGCCATGGTATAATCTTCACCAAAGCACTAGGATATGTGTGCTTTTGATAAGATACTGCCCAGTTTAGTCACCCAAAAGCTAAGAACACAAAGTCAGAATCTTGTGTGTCTGGGAAGTAAACTCCAAAGATGACTGCAAAGGTACTTGGGACTGTTCCTTTCCCTGCCAGATGTGCTTTGGATGGAGGAAAATACAAGCTGATTCCAGCTCAGTTACTCACACAGCTTTGATACCTGTGTTTCTGTAGTGTCACACCCAAGGGCTAGAGTCAGAACAGCCATACTGGATGTGACAGCCAGCACTCAAAGGGCTGTGGGAGCAAGGATGATCGTTATATTATGACATAAGCTTAACAGAGCTGGAAAAGGCCTTAGAGATCATCTAGTTCTTTTATGGATCAGGAAGCAGAGGCTGAGAAAACTCTAGTGTTTGGCTTTTTTGTTTGTAAATTGAGGACTGCTACTCCTTACCCTTATCCTCAACACATAGTAAGTTAAACAAAGTGGAGATTTATTAAGAAAACCCTTGGAATATAGTGAGAGGTAAAGGATAGGAAATTAAGTATTCTTTTTAAGGCAGAGGCAGGTGATGGCAGCTCCCAGCTCCAATGTCCCACATCATTTGCTGGTTTGGGGATGGATACAGGTGGGAGGGAGGATTGAGTTGGCTCAACATGATCCCAGCAAAGCCAAGACAGGAAAAGTTAAGTGGAGATGACAGGAGCTCGCCTTGGGAGTACCAGGAGGTAATCTGAGCAGGGTAGATGCCTGGCACCTACTGGTACTTGAAAGATGTTTCTCAGCCCTTCCCTTTGCAAGTTTCACCTTCTCCTGACCTCTTCTGCTTAGTATTTATTTGGGGATCCTTGAAGGGCTGTGGTCAGAGCACTGTGCTGCCTAGTTTTAGCTTTGCAGATGTGGTCAAGAAAGACCAACATTTCACATAGGGTGTGGGCAGAGCATAAACACCCGATTGCCATTAAATCCTCAGTGATGACATGGTGCTTGCTCTTTAAAAAATCTTTCCATAGATACCCAGGATGAGTAGAAGACTGGGCAGGGCAACTAGGTTCTCTTGAGTTTCACTTCAGTTTGATTGGCCTCTGCCAGGGTTGAATAGCTGAGCCCAAGTAAATGTCTGATGAGCACTGGTAGCCTTCCTACCACAGAGCAGCTTCTATGCTGTCCATTTACACACCAGATAAAACTTGAGTGTCTTCATTGTTTTGAATTATGGGGAACTTTCTTTTATGTTTCATTAATCATCTCTTTTTATGAACCCCATTTCCTTTTCCTTGTAATGTTTATTCACATTAATAGCATTTACATAAAATTAGATACTCCTTATTTTCACAAAATACAAATCAAAATAAGCATTCACTACCGCTGCTTTAATAATAGTATCTTTCATAGCAAAGCAAGTGAGTGCACGGCCTCCCAGTAAATAAAATGGTGTCAAACCAAACAATGCTGTCACCATCCCCAGGCTTCTGTAGTTTGTCTCTAAGAGTTTAAACAATTGAGAATCTGTGAACACTGTGATTAAGGACCCATCTTCTAACTTAGTTTAATCCTTTCACTAGCATGGGTGCTGTGTTGTATTGCGGATGCTGCACTAGGCATAGAACAGACTCAGTCTGGTCCATGCTCTTTGTTCCTCACATTCTTGAAACAAAATGCTGTGTGTGTACGTGTGTGTGTGTGTGTGTGTGTAATAGAACAAGCAGAAAATAAACTTCTGCTGAAACATGTGCTATTGGGTTAGATACTGGGTTAGACTTGAGAAAGAACTTCTATACCAACTGGATGGCCATGGAAATGTTTTTTTTTTTTTCCTTCTGATTTTAAGATAATTGTGTGATAGGTTAATGAATGCAGTGGTACAGTGATAGTATGATGTTCAGCTGCTTTGAAGCTGAGTGAATTTGATACAAAAATTTTGTACTGGTACTCATTCGTTTGGTCACTAGTGCAAGCTAGACTTGGTATCAATTGCCTTGTGACTCATGTCCTTTCCAGCCATAAGAATTTGGTACTTGTTGTGTTATTACTGTTTGTGCTTCCTAGGATCAATTAATGAATACTGAGGTATCACTGTATTCTTGTGTTTATACACATCTTCATTTTTAGTAGATTGTCAGTTACCTGGTGCCAAAGACACATTCCTTTTCTCTGTTTTAACTCATTTAGCACTCAGATGTTTGATTGAAATTATGAAGATGAAGATGGTCATGAGACATGACCCGGCCTGATTCATAATTCTTGAAGGCAGATCTGGTAAAAACTTTCCCAAAGCTGGGTGTGGTGGCACACTTCTGTAATCCCAGTACTCTGGAGGCTGAGGCAGGAGGATTGCTGCAAGTATGAAGCCAGCCTGGGCTATAGAGTGAGTTCAAGGCCAGACTGAACTGCACAGTGAAACCCTGTTTCAAAAAGATAAAAAACAAAAACAAAAAACAAACAAAACCCCCACCCCCACATACTTTGTCTGCATGTCTACTAAGTGTGTAAAGGCAGTTGGAGAAACAACAACAAAAAGGACCTATGCTCATTAAATTTCCTGAAGATTTTGCTATAGTGAATCCGAATGCTGAGCAAGATCCTGTGTCTCCTTTTGATGTCTGGGACTTGTGGTCTTTCTTTGGGTTTGTAGTTCCAGTAAGTGACAGCTGTCACTTTCTGAGTCTCACCTCTACAAAGTACTTTGTGTATGTTGTTTCCAACACTTTTGTCAGCTAGGACCTGTTGGAGCCAGGGACACAACCTGGGCTCCAGGGCCCACACTCTGCCGCTGCCTCTTTGGCTTGCCTGCTTTGTGATTTAGTAGCAAAGTATAGGCAAGTATTGTAAATGAAAGAGAATTTGATTAGCATTTACTTTCTTAGTGGAAACACACATGCACTACATACATCTGCCGGTGGAAAAGAAAAACATTTTTGCTTCCTGATTTATTTCCTTTAGTTGAGTGGGAGGTCTTTAAACTTAGATAATTTACATTAGTCATCAGGGGCAGCCAGTTCACAAGTGGTATGAGAGAATTAGTATTTTCAAAAGGAGTTGACCTCTGTGATTTTACTTTGTGGTTAGTAAGTAGTGAAACATACTGTTTTATGAGCATTCATACCCTGGGTTCACTCTTCATCATTTTTATGTTGTACTCTATCATATTCACTCATTTTTATCAGTAAAGTACTTAGTTAGGCAACAGAGCCATCATTTCCTCATGTGACAGAGGAGGAAAATTGTGGCTTAAAAAGTTGAAATGATTTGTCAAAGAAAACTTGACTGAGAAAACATGGTGAGGCTCAGTTACCTCTGCCCTCTAGTCCCCTGCCCTTACCCTGTACGTATTCACCATCTGAAGGGAAAGGCCTTTGTGGTGGGAGATGTTTTGCCAAATAATTTGTAACTTAAGCAATACCTTTAGAATTAAGAAAAACATGTTTTATTATTGGATAATTTTGTAATCTCTTGTGTTACTAGGTTTTTCTTTCTACTCCCCATACCTTTGTAGTCCTTTCCCTTAGTAGCTTGGTACCAAGTAGATTTTTCTTTTGGACATTTGCTTTTTTAGTTTTTTAACTTAAAAATTTATACATATGCAAAGGCAGAGAGACTACAATGAGTTGTTATATAATTGTCTTCCAACTTCAGCATCTAATTTGCTTTCAGCAAGTCTTACCTTGTTTTCACCTCCATCCTCTCCTTCCTACATAAAGTATATATGTATATATCTTTATGTATATCTCTTTTGTGGTCTTGGGGACTGAACCCAGAACCTGGAGAGCTAGATCCTCATCTCTCCTGAGTAGTTGGAATTCCAGGCATGTGCCACAGAACCTAGCTTCTCCCTGATTTTTTGAAGCAATCTCTGATAATATTTCTTTTTATCTATCAAGTTTCTATTATGTATCTCTAACAGATAAGGACTTGAAAAAAATAAGCCTCTATCCTAGTACTGTTACCACTTCAGGAAAAATTTTTTCTATAGTATCATTAAATATTCCCTTACTATTTGTATTTCCCTAGTTGTCTTTATTCATGTCAGAATCCAAGTGAATTTCCCCTGTTGAAATTGGTGGATGTCTACTTTAAATGTCTTTAATCTATGGGTTTATTCTCAATGCAATTTATTTGTTAAATAAACTGCCCTAGAACAGTGATGGTGAATTGTTTTTTTAGAGTTTTCAATGGTTACAGCCTGCTGTGTACATGTGTCATGGGTTCATGACCACTGTCCTGTAGAGTTGACCACACTGTTGATTGCATCCCTGTGTTATCATATAATTTGTGCTACAATCTGTGCTTAGTCATGCTTTTTTTTTTTTTTTTTGAGTCAGGGTCTCAGTGTATAGTTTAGGCTGGCCTTGAACTCACTCTGTGTGTGTGTGTGTGTGTGTGTGTGTGTGTGTGTGTGTTCCTTTTGTGGAAATCCGGAAAAGTATTAACATTGAAGTGTTACTCATAGGTAGTCACTGCAGTCTCTTCAGATATTTCTTCAGATACTCTATATTCAGCATATTTTTAGTGAACGCATATGAACATTTTCATATCTTTAAAGTCTTCGTCTGCATTTAAAAAGGCATGTCACTGTACTAATGATAGTTCCCTCTTTCTCTTCAGTTGCCCAGCAGAAGAGCTTATCTTTTAAACAGTTGGCTTAGCAACTGCCCCAAAGTGCAACTTCTACTTACGTGAGAGCAGTGAATATTTGAATAGGCATGTATGTAAGTTTTTATACTAGAATAGATAGATTCCTAGAAAAAACATTAAGTCAGAAGTACTCATTAAGTGGGCTGGGGATTTAGCTCAGCAGCATAAGTGCCTGCCTTGCAGGCTTGTGGTTGTGAGTTCAATCCCTGGTACTGATTAAAAAAGAAAAAAAGATTAAAAAAAAAAAAAGAAGTACTCATTAAGTTCTGATACAGTTGTTGCATTGCCAGATTGATCTGCCAGAAAGTTGTCTGCCACCTTACACCCTCGGTCCCAGGCAGCTTGTGGTAGAAGTACTTTTCTCCATACAGGGACAGCTCTGAGTGAGACCTTGCATTAGAAGTTTCTCTAGAGGGAAAAAGTTGAACTTTTAAGTGTGTGGTTGGCCTGGTGTGTGTTTGTGTGTTGCAGGTTATTAGCTTATGGGTAGTGAAGGGAGAAAGGAGTAGGTATGGGTGTTGTCAAACTGCTTAGCAGAGGGGAGAACTGAAAGCCACTGTCATTTCAGTGTAATGGGGAAGTGGGCAGCGTTGCCAACTTGTAGGCCCTTCAGTGGGGACTTTGTTTTCTGCCCTTTACGGCCTCACTTCTGAAATTCCTTCTTACTATGGAAATAAGACCTCTGTCTCCTGGGCTGAGAAGTAAAATAGCAGTCACCTTGGAAAGGAGGAAATGTGGAGATGTGTGAAAGACCTTGGGTTTCCCTGGGCTTCAAGTGGCTCCTCCTTTCTTCTTTGCTGCCTAAACATTATCACTTCTTTTTACTAATTCCACCAGATGTTTCTCCAGCTGAAAAACTACTTTGGATTAGCCTATTTTCTGTTACTACAATGATATTCCAGAAGCTGAGTATCCTTGAAAAGAAAAGATATTTATGTAGCTTACAGTTCTGGAGTGACGACTCCACTGTCAGCTTGGCTCTGGGGAGGTCGCTGTGGTGGCTGGCATCACAATAGTGGGAGTGTGTTCAGGAGGGAGAGATCACACTGCCAGTCTGAAAACTCAAGTAAGTAGGGAAAACTCACCCAGGGACTCAGGAGAACTACCTTACTCCCTTCTGATAGTAGCACCCACCGTCACCTAAATGCCTCCCATGAGGTCCCGCCTCTTATTAAAAGTACTTCCTCCTCAGCACCTCAACACTGAAGACCAAGCTTCAGCATGTGAGCCTTGGGGGACCCATTCCCACTGCATCTGTACTTTGTCATGTGGATTTCTCATATTTGGGGTTGGTAACAACCACTGTTGTTTGTCTAGGGTGGTGCCCTCTCAGTTCCACAAATTTTAGAAAGATCCTGTTTAACTCTGAGATTACCTTGAATGTATTGGGTCCGTGTTTCCCTATGAGGTTTAGGTCACAGCTGTCTGCAGCATCTTTCCTGGTGGAGCTTCAGCTTAGAGTACAGTGATCTAAGGCAAAGTCCACTCTTGGTAGGATGTGCTGGTTCTTTACATATGGTATTGTTACAGTTAGGTCTTCTGTGTATTGAAGTCTTGGTCTCCAGCTGGTGGCACTGTTGGGAGTATTAGAAACCTTACAAGCTGGAGCATGCTTGGAGGAAGTAGACCATTGAGAGTGTGCCCTTGAAGGGCTCATTACGAGCCTGGGTCCTGCTGCTGCCTCTTTGCTTCCTGGCTGCCACGAGGTGAGCAGCTTTGCTCCGGCACACATTGCCTGCCATGCTGTTCTGTCTCATCACAGGTCCAGAGTGGCCACCAGGCAACTGTGAACTGGAACCTTAGAAACTATGAACCCAGCTAAATCTTTCCTCCTTTTAAATTGATTTTCTCAGGGTATTTTGTCACAGTAATGGGAAGCTAGCACAGGTATCTTGTACTACCTCAGAACACATGGTATAACATACCTTTTTTTTGGTACTGTACTTTGTCATGTGGTACTGGTACTGGGGATTGAACTCATGACCTCGAGCTTGCCAGGCAGGCACTTATGCCACTGAGCTAAATCCCCAGCCCTCCAACATATGGAAAGCACTGAGCTAAATCCCCAGCCCTCCAACATATGGAAAGCAAAGAGTATGCACTTTATTTTGCAGATGAGAAAACCACATAGAGAGTAGCAGTGACTTGACCAAGGTGTGCGACTGGAGTTTGTGTCTCCAGGCCTCTGGGCTTTCTTTGGTTAGTGTCACTTTTGCCTGTTGAGTACCCTTCTTCATGCTGCTTGGCCCTTGAGGAATTTTTGTGTTCCTTCAGGTTCCCAAGACATTCTCTTCACCATCTCTCTCTCTGTCACTGAATGCCCTGGCTCAAGACCCGTACTGTACTTTTAGCTGTTTTGGAGAAAATCTCATTGATTCACTCCAAGATACTAATGTCCAATAAGACATTATAGCAAATGTGTCTTCCATTTCTACTGGTGCATGGTGTCCTAACTCAAGAGAATGGTGGGTTTCAGGGAGTGAGGGGAGGAAAATAAGAGGTAGTTTTAGGTGTTGGGTTTGGTGATCTCCTTTACAATTTAATTAGCCTGCTGTCTCCTGTTTTTTGGTACAGTGACTGAGTCCTGTTCCTGAGACCAGGCAGTTACATGAATTGATCACTAATGAGAATTGTATGTAGTAAGTTCATTACAATATTCAGAACAAAGAAATGGTCAAAGGAAACAATGACTCTGCTTTTATTTGCATAACTCTTATATACAGTACTGTAGTGTATAATGACATAAAATTACAGTACTATATTGTAGAGTATAATCAGCAAAAACTACAGTACTGTATAAACAAAGTACACTGTACAAAAAAGGCGTTGGGGCTCCATAAACAAGATGTACAGAATTGTACAAAAAAAAGATGGGTCATAACTCTGTAGTGGCTCACAAGTCTGAACAGTTTGCCTTGCTCATAAGTTGAAACAGTCATTATACTGGTAGGTGTTTAAAAAGGAAAAGCTTTTCTGTGAACCCTTAGAAAACAATGCCAAGTGCCTGCTGCCCTTTTAGTTTTTATTTTTTAATAATTAAGAACATGATTTTACTGTTTTCTTTCTTGCCAGCATTTTCTTAAAGTTCCTGACGTCAGCCATTCTGACTGAACCTTGGTCACCTACTGTCCGTCTTTGAAATAGGCAGTTAAGTTAAAGACCTTGCATTATTTAATTTTTGCATCCATCTCCTCTGAGAATTTCCTGGTTTCCATTTGTAGACTGTGTGAACAGACTGGAAGGGGCACTAAGCTGTTGACATGTGCTGGTGTTCTTCAACATTAATGGGGTGAATATAATCAAAGTAAATAAATTCCATGAAAATACCATGTTGAAAATGCTTTTAGTATATCTAATCTGTCTGATGTCACAGGTTAGCAACATGGTACACTATGGATACTTGTGGTTCATCCTCCTGACGGACTGGTAACTCAAGTCACTACCATTTCCCAGTATCATAAGAAAAAATGCCATGTTGAAAATGCTTTTAGTTTATCTAATCTGTCAGGTGTCACAGGTTAGCAACATGGTACACTATGGATACTTGTGGTTCATCCTCCTGACTGACTAGAAACTCAAGTCACTACCATTTCCCAGTATCATAAGAAAGTAGCTATCACATGTAACTAGCCTAAGAAGAGATCCAGATTTAGAATTCAGAGGTCTGTTTTGCAGGGCATGGTGGCACAAACCTTAATCAGGCACTTGAGAAGTTGACACAGAAGGATTGCTGGAAGCTCAAGGCCAGCCTGGGCTATGTAGTGAGGTGTGTCTGAAAAAAAAATGAAAAAACGAAATACCATTTCTCCTGAATACATACTGCTTGTGCACTGTCATAAAGTTGAAATAGCCATCTGTGTCTTATCATTTGACCCTCATAACTAATGTGTAGAATAAATATGTTCAGGTGAGTGATCTGAGAGTTGGCAGTGGGCAGTTTGTGATCTCAGGTTGTATTGGTTGTGGGGACGATCTAAGATTCAGACTAAGATCTGACTTTCAAAATCTCTAAGTCTCTGCCCTTAACAGTTCTGCTTGCAGCTCCTACCCACAATTCCACAGCTGGTGCTTTATCAAGCATGCTTTGTGTGTAGATACCATGAGTGCTTTTCTGGGGCATTCTGAAACTAAGTAGAAGTGCTGAGCAAGAATTTGACATTGGCACTTCAACCCATTTTGAGAAACAAGGTGGCCTTCCTGGTCACTTCTCCTAGGCATACTAATGGTGGTAGGTGTACCTCACTGTGGAGTTATTAGTTGGAATTTAGTGTCTACTTCATTTCCTGCTATTATATATCATGTCACTTTACATAGTAGTGTAATGTGATCTATTAGACCCCACAACCACCTGACATTACTAAATCACACTAAATATTAGTCAAACTCCAAAAAACAAACTACTCCCATTACCTCTTCCTAAAAAAGAAACACCTAATATTTTATTACTATGATGTCTAGAAAGGTTTTGATATTCATTGCAGTGAAGGGTCTTAAGCCTTTGGGAGCTATTATAATAACTAGTTTATTAAATTTCTTCTTTGGAATCCAACTAGTTTATTGTTTCTTCTTTGCGCTAAGTTTTTTATGTAAAAATATAATCCTTAAAATAGCTTTGTAAAGGTTTCTTACTTTATAAAGAAAGATTAGATGCTTAGAGAACATTAATAATTGTCCAAATTGCACAAATTATTGTCCAAACATTAATAATTGTCCAAATTGTCCAAATTCTTATAAAGATAAGGTAAATACCAGGTTGGTCTTTTGAGTCTCCAGTGTCACAGCGTTAGGCATAATAGCCTATTTAAAAACTGTTGTGGAGTGATCATTTTTAAATTCGTGGCTTAAATAGCATCTTACCCACTGGGTGCAAGATTATGAATACCATGGATACTTACTAATCAGATATTTAATTTCTGGGTGTTTTTGTTTTGTTTCTTGAGACAGAATCTCACTATGTAGTTCTGACTGGCCTTGAATTTATACAGCAATCTTTCTGCCTCAGTCTCTTGAATACTGGAACTACAGGCATGCACTACCAAGATACTTAACTTCTGCTTGTTCCCTTTCTTCTAAAATGACTGTAGTCTAAAAGGAGAGAGGAATTTGCTCCACATGCAGCATAAATTGTTACTCAGAGTAAATTAATGTGTGTTTATTTCTGAAGCAGCAGTGGTTGCTTCCCAAGGGCCAACCTTGTTTGACTCTTGCTTATACATTCAGTTATTATGTTAGTCTATCTTCTGACCCTGCCAGTTTTTCACTTCCCAGGAAGTTACCCTTTGCCTTGCAGATACTCATTCTTCCTCACAGATGTGTAGGGTCCTTGGAAAACAGTTATTTGGAGTCATGATCTTCTTCAGCCTTTTTATATAAAATCTACAAGTTAAGGTGATAGTTCCAAGACTGGTAAATTCGTATTTTGAGTACAGGATTGTGGCTTGTTCATTTATTTGCATCCAAACCCTAGGATTCAGTAAAAACAACTCCATTTGAATGAATAGATGAACACACATGTGGGCATATGCTTTAAGCAACCTTAAAGAACTTAGGTGAGGTAAACCTGGCTCTGTAGGATGGAATTGAGTATGTGTAGAGTCTGGGAAAAGTATTGTCTATAGGGACTGCCTGAAAAGGGGAGGAACTTTTCAGGACTTAACAAAATTTCAAGGAATATAATGCAGTTTCAGCAATTTAGGGCCAGAAAAGAGCCTTTAGGGGTCACGGGGTCAGCCACTTGATTTTCCAGACCATTGAGATTTCTCATTATCCCCGAGCTTACAGTCTCTGCCCTTGTACCTTCAGGGCCCCAAACCAGACACATCTCTTTAAGTTGGTGCACTTGTTGGTTTAAACACTTACTGGTGGTTGGTGGTGTGTTTTATGTGTTAAATAACTGGTTTTGTTTTGTATCTGAGCTCTGAAATGATGTTTGTCACAAAGGAGCTATTTTCAGAATTCTAAAAGAGTTAGATGAAACAGAGGTCACCAACATCTGGGCCACTGACTGTGCTGGTCAGTGGCAGGTTGAGGAGGAGAGTGGCAGGTGGGTGAATCAAGCCTCATCTGTATGAATAGCTCTTGTCACCTGTGTTACCTCTCGAGCAGCTCCTCCAGTCAGAACAGCATGGCCTGAGTTTCTCATAAGAGCGTAAACCTTACTGTGACCTGTATATTCAAGGGTTGTAGTTTGATTGCTCCTTATGAGAATCTAGTAACAATAGAAGTAAAGTGCACAATAAATGTGATGCATTTGAATCATTCTGAAGCTGTCCCTCCTCCCATGGAAAATTCGTCTTCCATGAAACCCAACCATGGTGCCAAAAAGATTAGGGACTAAGGAGGTACACCACTGCTTTCAAGTGGGAGAGAGTTTCCTGTGTTCAACCTTGTGATCACCTTGGCCCTTCCCATTCCTGACTGTTGTATTTCCCTCGCTGGTCCTCTTGAACTTTTGAAGGATACTTGAAAATTTGCTGACTCTTACAGCTTGCTGTCCACAAAGTTCTAAATTATTTACTAAGATTTTTTTTCAACACATGGTGTTTTTGTGGCCAAAAAGTTTTCCAGCATGTCATATTTGTAAGGCACTTTCTGTTTACAAAGAATTTGTGTGTGTGTGTTCTTTTACTTTGAAATATTGATGCAGGAGCAGTAGCTCAGAGAAATCAATTTTTATAGTCTTGCAGAGACTGGGTGAGGACCAGTAAGTGTGAAGTGCAAGTGTGAGGACATTCATGTCTGTGCCTACGGCTTTTGCTATGGCAAAGACCTGAGGGAGAGTTGCAGCTGTGTATGTTGAACTTACTGAGAATTCCTTCAACATGATCTCTTTAACCTGCTCTTTCCTCCAGTGTTGTCTTCTTGACTATTGCACTGTATACATGAGACACTCATAATGTTCAGATGTTTATGTCATTCTTCCTCTACCTTTTGGTGTTTGTCAGCCCAGCAGCCCCAGTTCCAGGCCAACCACTCTGTAAAAAGAGCCCAAGAGTAGCTGTCCTGGGGGAAATTACTCAGAAAACAGTCCTTAGGAGTTGTGTAGTCACTTGGGAGGTTTAGAGCAGTGAGATGGCCAGAGCAACAGCTGGCAGTCAGGATATCTACTGGTCCTCTCCATGGATTGCTGGTGTGGCAGGAAGGTGTTATTATCCTCAGCATGTAGCTGTGGAAACCCAGAACAGAGATGTGGTGTGATTAGGAGGAGATGGAACTCTACTGCTAGTTCAACGTGTACATTTTCTGTCACATCCCATTGCATATTTTAGTGGCAGAAATGAAAAACTTGCACACAGATATTCATGACAAGCTATAGGTCTTAGAGGTAGTGTAGTGTTTGCAAGGGTGAATGAGCAGCAAAGCTGTTTCACAATAGTTGGATAATGTTCTTGGAAGTGGGTCTCTTCTTTATTTACCAACACACAATCTCTATTGCTGTTGCTGGCTACTGTTTGTTGAACACTTGCTATATGCAGGGTACATGAATTATAGCAGCTTATTTTTATTGAATGCTTGTTCAGTGTCAGGTTGTTGCATGTATCCATTTGTTTAAACCTCAGAGCCACCTAAATGGCTTGTTATTGCCACTTAGCTGTCTTTGTCACATTCCCATTGCTGAGACAACGTACCAGACACTCAGCCTAAAAGGGGAGAGGTTTATTTGGGCTTGGAGTGTTGAGAGGTTTTAATTCATAAGCAGCTGGCTCCAAGGCTGGAAAGCCACAGTGGAAGGGCTCAGTGGAGGAAAGCTGCTTCTCTCATGGCTTGCAGAAGTGGGGCGGGGGGGGGTGGATAATGGGGTTGCTGGGAAGGAGACATAGACTTCTAGGCTGTGCCCCTGTTGATACTTTCCCCCAATAAGGCCCTGCTTCCCAACAGCACACTCAGCTGCTGAATTCAGTAGTGGGTGAATCCACTGTGAGTGCTGCTCTCCTGTGATTCATTTACCTCCTGCAGGCCCTGCCTCTGAGTGCATGAGAGTTTGGGGGAACATCGAAGATCTAAACTGTAACACTCACCAGGCTATTCTGGGCAGGTTGCTTAACTTCTCTGTGCTTGGGTGATGGCTCCAAGCATCCCCTGTATTTACGCACCTTGTTCCCACCTGTGGAATTTATACTGAACACTCTCATATGGATCTGTTGTGAGAGTGAAATGTCATGAGCTCCTTGGACCTTTTACCCACTGTACCTAGACATAGGGTGGAGGGCAAGCTGCTTCATCCCTCTGAGCCTTCGCTGCATTTGTGAAGTGAGTACCATATGTGTAAAGGATTGTCTTGGGGCAGAAATGAACGAAGTAATGGCTGTTAGGCCCCTTACGCTTTATGCTGGTATGTGGTATGTACTCAGCATGCATAGTAGCTGCAAGCTCTTTGACCACCCCCATGAGGAAGTGTTTCTCGCTTTTATATAGATTAGATTATAGGTTTAAAGGCGTGCATTACCAGTTCTAACCCTGCTTACTTTTTTCTAATTTAGAAGAAAAATGTTTTGACAAATAGTGAAATTTCAACTTTAAGGTGAGTAAACTTAATAGACTATTACGGAAACACCAAATACACAAAAACAAATGTGTCACAGAAGCTCTTTGAGAAGCTGTGTGTGAGGTTAAACTAATCAGTAGTGTTTTAAAATCCCCAGGAGGTGGACAGAATCCTCTCCCTTCATGCCCTTCCATATACACCCAGTTTCCATTTCCTGATAGGATTATATGACAACTTTTTTCCTGTTAATTAATGGACATGTCATGATTTGATTATTTTGAGAAGACTAGCATGCTTGATTAACATTCAGAATTTATTACAAAGGTTCTCTTTGGACTCCATTTTTGTTGTCTTGGAGACAAGAAATCAAATGAGAAATCAAGTGGTTCGAGGCACAGAAAATCAATACAATTGCCAGTTAATATAAGAACTATATTCATTGATGTTTCTATAATCTTACTTGGAGCATGTACCATTCAGTTGAGGTTAAGATGATGGATGTAAATAAGTAAACCAAGTTTTTAGAAATGGAATTTAGCTTAAGAAGTGTATAAATATTTCTTAAGACATTTTGCAGCTGATTGCATCTTTACCCCCTGTGCCTTTATTTTTCTCCTGATGACTCACCAGGACTTTTCTTATTTGCTAGTGACAAATTCTAGATGAAGCTACATTCAATAGCTTAGGCCATGTTATACACATGTTTAGCATATACATGTGCTCCAAGTATGGTATAGGGTTCCCTGGGTGGGGATCTCAAGACTCATCCAAGGGGTCTGAGCAGTCAGTACTGTTTTCATAGCAGTCTCAGGACAGTCCTTTGACCCTTATTCACACATAGCAGAGTTTTTGGCAACTACATGATAAATGATTGTGTCATTCTTTACCAGCTTATAAAATATACATTTTGAGGGTTAGAAATTTTTCTTTTTAGTTTATATTGTAGAAAATGTTAAATAACAATGCATTGTAAACAAGAACAGCAAACTTATTTGGAATATTTAAATTTTTTAAGAACATTAAGGAATCCTGAGACCAAAAACATTGAGAACCATTGTCCTATGAGCAGAACCCTTCATAGTAGGCTGCCTCATACCAACCTGGCCAGCTAGTGAAGTGGCCCTCCATGGGAATCAGGAGGTCCCAGGTGCCTCTGTGGACAAAACAATAGAGCTCTTTCATTGATAGAGGGGACACTGGGCATGGCAGCCACTCTGACTTAAATATGTCATACAAACTGTTAAAAGGTGCAAAGAGGAGAGAGACCACCTGAGAAAGCTCTGTATAGCCAGCCAAGGTTTATTCCCATGGGAGCGGGCTGAGTTCAGAGAGTGGAGTCAGCAGCAAGTGCAGGTAGAGCAAAGGCTTTAAAGAGGGCAGAAGGAGTTGCTGCCTTGAAGGGTTTGGGGATGGAGATGGTGTGGTTGTGCTTCTCCAAAGGGGCATGGCAGCAGATGCAAGTGTGGTCACCTTTCTTGGGATGGGTGATAGAAATGGACATGGATTTGTTCTTGGTTTCCTGAGCTACCTGCTGATAACAGCCTCATCCATCGGGCATGACATTCCTGTCTCTATTGTTATAAAGAAAAATAGAGTAAGGAAAGTGGGTGCTGTTTTTCATGGCTTCTTTCTGTGTGACTTGTGTGCACAATCAGGAAAGAGTTCCTGGGGGTCAGGATGGTACAGGGGTGGTATGTGAGGGTAGTGAAGACTCAGACCTGGGGAGAAACTGGAGTGGCTGCATTGGTGACTACATGAAGCCAGTAATCTTGGCTGAGGACAGATTGGGCTGGTTTAGCATGGAGTAAGTTCACTGCAGAGTCCTGTAGGGATGATCAGGAACTGTTGGGAGGAGCAGTTGAAGTGCATCCATGGGGTGTGGTAAGAGGGACAGAAGAGCTAGCCAGAGAGAGTACAGAGAGGAGGGTGACCTGACCTTTTCTGGGGAGAAGTCCCACGGAGTGTCCTAGAAAAGGAGATCTTTTATCCATGTAAGGAGTGATTTGAAGGTGGGGAGACCTGGGGGCTGACCAACAAAAAGCAAGACTGAGTGAAGGAAATGAGTAAAGCAGGAGGATAGGCAGGGACAGGGCATTTTGGTGTCTTCTGAAATTGGGACAGTCTGAGGAAAGTACATAGTGATTACTTGCGGTTTTCATGACCAGGGATCAGGTAAGTTGTCAGCAGGACACGGTTTTATCCGAGACTATTGTACCCACTGGGGAGGGTCTTATAGACAGACTGACGTCAGGGTCCTGTCCACTTGGGTTATAGTGACCAGAGGTTTAAATTTTTAAGTAAAACCCATCTTTTAGCCAGGCTGTCTTTATAAGACAGGAAGGCCAGAAAAGGTTAGCAGAGTGTTGTCTCTCTTGTTGGGCCCGTTGTACAACTGGGAGGTAGCCTCCAATGGGGATGGCCTCTGAGCCAAGCAGAAAGGTGGCCATGTAAAAGCTCAGTGGTCTGCACCTCAGCCTTCCGGGGGTGGCTTAGTTGCGATAGAGAACAGTCAGCAACAGGGAGATCCAGCCCTTGTGGAACTGAAGTGTGAGCTTAGCGAGGTGGCCTTGAAGAGGCTGTCTCTACCTTTTTGGATGATTGAGGCTGTTAGTGGGTATGGAAGTTTTGGGGTTCTTTTTGAGAAACAGATTAGAGGAGAGGAAGGAGAAATTGAAGAAGGAAGGTTTTCCATGGAGAGCAGAGAGAGGTCATTGTCATGCTCAGTGTATCAAAATGAGAGTAGCAGCAAGTTCCACAGCAGATGTCTCCAGTTGGGACTCGGGGCCATAATGCAGTATGGGTGACAGGCCACAGCAGGCATCCCCATAGTTAGCCAAATACCAAAGGAAGACAGTTCTTCCCAGTGGCTGTTTCTGTGACCAGCACTGGGTTTAAATGGCATGGAAAGTAAGTAAGGTGAACCTCGTTCTATATCCTGGTGGGCAGAAGGGTGGAAAGGTAGGATGGGGTGGGGAGAAAGTATGAGTGAGTGCCTGGATGTTACAGGATAAGTAGAAGGTGAGTGGGGCATGTCTAATGATTTTGAGCATTCCTAGGAATAACAGGGCTTCTTTTAAGGTCTGAAAAAATGAGTGAGGCAAGATCTTGTGATCAGTGGGGTCTGCCTTTATGAGTTTGTTAGAGTGGTTTCGTGAGAGGAGCAAAGTTGGGATCCCAGAGATGGAAGTATTCTGTTACAAGGAGAAAAGAGAGAAGTAGTTGTTTGGTAGCTGGAGTTAGGTACTACAGGGTATATGGGAAGCACATTCTAGTTGATAGCATGGAGATCTCCAGCCTGTAAGAGCCATCTGTGTTTTGTACCAGGAGAAGGGGATTGTCATAAGGGAAGTAGATGGGAGTACAGACACCATGTCAGAGTAGGTGAGAAGTAATAGGTTGTAGTTCCCATAGAGCTGGGTCAGGGAAAGAGTATTGTCATGGAGCAGGGTAGGAGTGGTTAGACTTGAGAAGAAGGGTTAGCAGTTGTTGGGAGGAAGCCAGGGATGGAGTAGAAGTGTTCCAGGTTCTGTGGTTGAGATGAGGGGAAATGATGGAAATTGTGGGGTCAGAGAGGGAGTCATTTTAAGATGGCTATAATTGTTGGTTGTGCCCAAAGTGACTGATGGCTTGATGAAGATGTCTGATCCAAAAAGGGGATGGGACAGGTAGGGACTAAAAAGGAATGTGTGAAAAGTTATTGGCACCAGAATGGGGGAGTTTTTAAGGGTCTGGGGCCAAGGAGGTTGCGTGGAAGGAAGGCAGAGTGGAATGGCATGCAATTAAAAGTGGGATAGACTTAACCTTCACTGTAAGAGTTACCCAGAGTTTAGCTTCCAGGATGTTCTGGGAGCCTCCGAAGTCTTTGGTTGGCTTTAGTCCTCAGTGGTCAATCCAAGAAGTCTGGGAAGGAGCCAGTAAGGAGTCCCCAGGGACAGGCAGCATAAGTTACAGTTGATTTGAGCTTTAACAGTTGTATTTAAAGAAGGAAGCATTGATAGCAACACTAATAACCAAGAGATATAAACCATTGCTTTTCATATTTTCAGGAATGAGAAAATAGAAGAAAGAGCAAGTTGAAAATAATTGAAACACTTTTTACTCTGTAAAAAGAGATCATCTCTACAGATAGAAACAAACAAATGGCTTGAAGGAATTCTGCTTTGTGCCCTATAGGGCAGAAGAAACCTCCAAGACATTTGTGTTATCTGTGTAATCGTTTAGGCAATCTGTTTAGCAGCAAGACAAGGCTATGTTTAAAGTCCCATGTAAAATTTCTGTGTCTCTGAAGCTCACAGGTTGAACTTACACTTATCATCCAGCAACCACAATTTACCAGTTAGTAAAGACACATCCATCAGTTTTTACATGTACATGAAAAAAGAAAAAGGCTGAAGTGACAGAAGGGGTCCATGATTTATTTATAGGCATGTATATTTTTAAAATGTACTAGACAATAAGACCCATTTTACAGCATTTTAAAATTTATTCTGTCAAAGTCCACCAGATGGTATTTTTAAGTGAGTCTAAATGCAGCTTGTATAAAGCACCAATAAATATAAGACCTTGCTTGCAAAAGTAAAATGTTTAGATCATCCTTTGGAGAATATGTAGGTCTGATCCTTTTGTTATCTTGAGGCCCTGCCTGGCTCTGGCTACAGTCATGGTGTGTTTTTACCTTTTGTTTTGACTTTTTGGAGACTCCAGTCTTACCTGACTGCCTATAGTATTTCTTCCTAACTTAACTGTTTATAGTAGTCCCCCTTCTGAGGAAGTATTTCAAACTGCCATGAGGGAGCAGGGGCAGTGATCATTCTGGCTGCTTTAGGCTGAAGGGTCATAGTTGTGATTGGCAGTCAGAGATACTCTCCAGAGGGTCAATCTGAAGGCCCTTGATAGACATCAGGCATTTTCATCCTGAGACAGCATATAGCTTTAAGTCTGGAGGAGGCTAGACCAAAGAAACAATTAAGTCAGTATGGCCCAAACAGTAAAATTAACAATGCTATTATGAGTATAGCCAAAAAATATTTTTACCAGGAAGAACCAATAATAGCTTCTCATGAAGAGGGTAAAGAGAAGATCCAGGAAGTTTTAGAATTCAACATGGTATTAATCTGCTTTCTTTTTATCCTACATAGTCATTGAGATATCAGCAAAATACAGGAATATATACACAACATTTAGCTTTTATAATTGTGCAAGTATTCCCTTGTGTTGCCATCAGTATATCTAGGGGCCTCTGATTTTGGAGGTTGGCTTCTTTTATGAATTTACATTTTTTTTTTATTTAGGCAAAAGACCAGTTGAGGTGTCCTCTACCATGAATAACTGTTACTTCAGAGGGCAGAGAGATGACAATAGTTTCTTTCTTTATTAATACTTTTTTGCTTGGTATTCAAAGCCAAGTGAAAATGTAACCTGTATTAATTAAAATTAACCTCCTGTCAGGGTCAGGTAAACCTCTTCAGGCATTTCTTTCGGAGCCATGTACAGAGCCTCTTTTAACTCCTCTGTCAATGTCAGCTGCCAGGATGGGTCACAAACTTGCTTGACTATGTTGCTTTCTGTAAAAGTTTGAGAGGCTTTTTTTTCATGGTGACCTTCCTTTGACACTTTGTACATTTGTTGATCTCTCTCCTTTGGGGCCCAGCAAACTCCCTGCTCAGGAGGTTGGGTGACTCACCAAAGTTGTAGGATCCTGTCAGAAAGGTTTTCTTCTGTCTGGGGTCTCTACTGACCTTGGTTTTTAGCTCATTGATCTCTAATTTAGTCCAGTCTCTGAACTTTAGTCATTGAACACCCAGAAGAGAAGATCAGTTATACCAGTGTCTGTTAGCACATGTAAAGCACAAGTGTAAATTTCATTTTAATAGCTGTTGTCCCCTATTAAAAGGCAAACAGTTGCTGAGCTTTATTAATTTAACCTCTTGGAGGGAAGAATAGTCTCCAGTCAAGGGGTTTAAAGTTAACTTTCAGCAAGTTGGAGAAAAACTGGGGTTTTGGGAGTCTTCAAGAGAAAGGCTCTGATACTGGCTGACCCGAGAGGTCTGACAGAGAGTGCTGTGTCATCTGTTCCTGCCATGGGCTGCAGGGCGAGGGAGTTTGTGGTCCTAACCAGACATGTGGTGGAGTAGGGGCTGGAAGAACGTCTGGTAGATGGAGGAGTAGGGCGTCTGACCTGTTGGCACTGTGGTTGGAGTTGGGCTTTAAGAAGGCAGCCCTGGATGGGCCTGGGCCTGGTGAGAAGACAGCTCACTGGTGGAACCATGCAGCCACAGTGTAGTGGCAGCAGGGAGGACAGTGGTGGTGCGGTACAAGCCAGCTAGGGCCCCATGGCCATGCATGTGGCATCTGCACAGCCAGGGGCATGTCCTGCTGCATAAAGGAGCTAGTGGGGTGAGGCGGGCATAGGGCTACATTTTTCTTCCCTGGGCTGGGTTCAGGCATGCTGACATGGAGGGAGGACTGTGAACAGTTTCCATGTGCCAGACGGTGGGCTGTTTGCACAGGTGTTGTGCTCCCACTGTGCATATGAGTACTGGTTGGATATTAGCCTTTATGGTGGTGCCATATGGCTGCTACACTGTGCTATGAGGGCTGTGAGGGCAGCAGGTGGGCCTAGGGTGGGGTAAGGCCCATTGGGCATGCTAGGTGCAGGCACTTGGTACTGGGTGTGTGTGGCCCAGGACTGGCACTTGGGCAGGGCCGCTGGGGCTCTGTAGCGGCCCAAGGCCATGCCCTAAAGATACACCTCAAGGTGAATGATGGTGGCAGTGAGGGGGCTGTTGGGTGAGGGCAGAGTTCAGCAGGGGCATGTGACCTAGGCTCATGCTAGGTTCCCTGCAATT